>JANLJB010001974.1:4353-41172 GCA_026212285.1 Bursera cuneata | reverse complement strand
TAAATTCGACGAGGTATTTAATACGGCAAACGAGCATGTCACTCCAACGGGCGTTTTCCTACCAAAACACCGTTTTGACGCATCGCTCTATATTTACGTTATGTAATTTAGTCAGGATATACCTTAGTGTTGGAAGCCTGATATAAAAATCAGTAATTAATTGACTTGTACGTTGGTTCAGACACTCGTACTAAAAAAAAAAATCTTTATATTATGAGAAATTGAAAATTGAGAATTAGAATGTGAGTAGGCAAGTGAGTGAGAATGGAATCATGATCACCCCACTCCATTGAAACTTGTAGAGGCCCACATTGCTGTTTATCTAACATAATACAAAGCCCAAAATCATATGGTTAAATAGTAAGAAGTTAATTCGAACCACTAACAAATAATTAAAACCCAATCCGATAATCCCGAATATGAATCCAATCGAATTTTCGATAAAACTACATAAATTTAATATAATATGACATAAGAAAAACTATAAATATTTTACGTCAATTTTAGATTATTATTATGAAAAAAGTAAATAAAATATTTGCATCTAATATAGACTGTGGGTTAAGATGATTAAACTTAACTACATTTTGTTTACATTATTATTAATTTTTTTTATTGGATTGGTTACTGGCATATTTAATTGATCTAATTAGTTTTTAAATTATATTTAATCTATCAATTAACAAAATCGAATTTGAGTAAATTTGTCTCTGTTAACAAATTGGATTTGATTTTGAAAACCTCTCATTTAGCTTCATATATAAAAGATACATAAGATAAGATGAACATATTATATTATCCTTTTATCTAACCAATTATCACGATATTTTTTCATATTTAATTATTGACATAACAAATTTAAAAAAAAAAAATTTATCAAAGCACAATGATTTTTATTTTATTTTATGTATATCATAGTATCCTTATTTTTTCTTTTTTTTTTTTATATAAAGTATTTGATTTACTATATAGAAAAAAAAATTAATCTCAAAAGTAAATCAAAGATTGATTTTATGCCAAATACTTCAGTTTGTTTTATTAGGTATCTTAATTACTGGGAAAGAAAGATTTTAAGGATTTTGTTTTAAATAAAGTATTTTATTTGTTTTTCAATCAATTAGGTAACTGTATTTTCCGGAAATATTTTTAGAATAAAGTATTAATGTTATAATATGAGTTTATTTAAAGGGTATTTGAAAGTTAATATAGCAAACCCTAGTTTTAAGATATAACATTTGAATTTATTTTCAGATTTATTAAAAATTGGCATAATCTCAACTCAACCATCCGAAACCAATTTTTGCACGATTATATGATCATCACCTAAACGTAGGGTCATGATAGAAGGTGCACTGATAAAAAACAAGAAATGCTTTTACCGTAACCAAAATTTTTGTCTCACCTAGTCACGGCTTTTCACGGCAGAGGCAGTAGGGTAGAGCGTGGAGCAGAGAAAGTGATTAAAGAAAAAAATAAGAAAAAAGAAAAAAAAGAGAGAAAAAACAGAAAACCGAAATCCTCGATAACGAAAGCCGAGCGCGTGGCCCACAAACTCGTCCCCGTACGAAATCTCCCCACTGTGGCACCACATTTATTATTTTGTTTTATTTATGTATTCTCCACTTTTGCCTCTCAGTCTCTCACACTCTCTCTCTCATGCTCTGTTTCGTGAACTTTTATTCATTTTTGTTTCATCATCTTCTCCTCGCCACATTGCGATAAGTTGAAGTATCGTTTTCGTTTCGGGTTTTGTTCCTCCATGGATTCGAAGTTCTCGGGTTTGATATGCTATCTCCATTTTTTTTTTTAATTTTGTTGGGTGTGTTTATTTATTTTGATTTTGATCTGAGTTGAGTTTTTACACACTTTTTTAAACCATTAATGGTGATGTTTTATCTGCATTTTAGTGTTGATATGAACAATGCCTATCATTTTTAGCCTTTTTACATATGGGTTTTGCTTTTTGTAGCCTGTCTCACTTTTGATTTATTATTTTTTTTCTAAAGGTAGTTCCTTCGATTTTTGTATATTTTTGGTTGTTTTTCATTTTGGTTCTTATATCTGTGTAGTCTAGAGAGCCATAAATGGCAATGTATGTCGGAATGGACAGTGATTATATATATATATATTTATAATTATTTTCTTTCTGCATGGTTGGGAAACCCTTTTGAATACTTAATATAGAGAACATTATTTTAAGCCGTATCATGTATGCATTAGATTATTAGATTGCCTTTTGTGACCAATGCTTTATACAGGTAAGTTTTTGTGATATTCTTGAAAATTTTCCATTGCTCAAAAGTGTAAAGTTCAAACTTTTACGGGGTACCTTCTATCTGTATATCATCTGTGAGATCGGTTAAAATCATAATCTGCTTGTTCTGAACCTTTTGATGTTTAGGAGCTAAAAATAAATAAAATGATGAAGTTATAATATATTGGAAGACTTTGTCATTATAGATTTCATTTTCTTCAGGAATCATTAGTCCTAGTTGGTAGTTCAGTGGTTTCCGTTAATCTGTATATTTCCATAGCGTATACATGTTACAACAACCGTACTCTAGTAAATTCTGTTGCTTGAGTATTATTTATTGGCATAAGTAGATGCCACCTTGTTATGTTTGGATGTTATCTGCCACTTGATCGAATTTTATGTTTCAGAACTGTTTTGAACTTTTAACACTTTGAACGGGGGCTACAGATTCTTTGGAACAATTATTTTTTTTATTATTATTATTTTCTGTAGTGATGCTTAACTCTTTCTATGTGCTGACAAAATGTGAAAACTCAAGTGCAAACTAATTTATTGATTTGTTGTCTTTCAGGATATGTGCTTGACCCAGAAAAATGCAGCCGACTTAGCTTGGAAGAGAAAAGAGAACTGGTGCATGAGATTGCCCAGTGGTCAAAAAATGCTCCAGAGATTCTTAGCTCATTTAGCCGCAGAGAGCTTCTTGAAATCATTTGTGCAGAGATGGGTAAGGAGAGAAAGTACAGTGGCTATACTAAATATCGAATGATAGAACACCTACTAAAGTTAGTTTCTCAGAAGTCCCAAAGGAATGACATTGACAATTCTCTTGCCTTCTCTGCTGCCAAAACACAAACTGGATTTAAGAGGAAATGGCAGGAAGAACCCTTACCTCAACTATCAGACGACTTCGACCAGGTTTCTGGGGAGAGCAATAAAGCAAAGCATGTTAAAGATAAAGTTTGTCATAATGTAGCATGCAGAGCAGCAGTGAGTTCAAATGATGCTTTTTGCAAGAGATGTTCTTGCTGTATTTGTCATCAGTATGATAATAACAAGGACCCTAGCTTGTGGTTGACCTGTGGTTCTGATTCTTTTAATGATAATGATTCATGTGGAATGTCATGCCATTTGCAATGTGCATTGGAGGATGAAAGAGCTGGCATTGCAAAGATTGGCCATCCAACAAAGTTGGATGGCAGTTTTTACTGTGTTTCTTGTGGAAAAGTTAATGGTGCTATGAGGTAAAAAGCTTTTCTTCTTGTGTTAATAGATATGTACAGCTACACTGACACACCTACACGCACACGTGCATGCTGCACCCTGGGATCTTTGCTTCTAGATTTATAAGTTTGAAGTTCTCATGCCAGACTCAGTTGTGAATTCACAATGACAATTTTTAGGTTGACTTAGAGTTCAGTGGTTCAGTTTATCAGCTGAACCATTAAGCTAAGAAACATTCTAAGTACCTTAGGTATGTTCTGAACCTATGTTATAAAGGACCAAATATCTAATTTTTTTTTTGTTTTACTGCCCCAAGCATGCTCAAGTTGGTCCAAAAAGGAAAAGAAAAAAAGAACGGATCTTACTGTCGGGAAATAAATGCTTAACTAATGGTTAGTGTTTTACAGAACCTGGAGGAAACAATTGGTGATTGCTAAGGAGACTAGAAGAGTGGATGTTCTTTGTCTGCGAATCTCTTTGAGTCACAAGATTCTTTCAAGAACTCAGAAATATAGAAAATTACAGAAAATAGTGGAGACTGCCTTACATATACTGAAAAACGAAGTGGGGCCTCTGAATCTGTTATGCACAAAGATTGCACGAGGTATTGTCAACAGGCTCTCATGTGGTGCTGAGGTTCAGGAATTGTGTAATTCTGCAGTCAAAGCATTTGATTCCATGTATGTTGTTGACCCTTCTCTTGACGTGATGAAAAAGGATCCAGCATGTAAGTTTGTCAACTCTTTTTCAATTATTATTATTTGCAGTTTAATTTATAGTGTTTAAATCACACTGTGAAAAGGAAATTACCTCGTTTCATATAGGTATATTTGAATTATTTAGTTTTACAAAAAAGTATCATCATAGTCCTGAAGATGATAATAAATGAATATAGTAGAATACAGAGTCCCATTCTTAACGGCCATACTGGGAGAATCCTTCAATGCTTTGAAACAATTTGAGATGATGTCTTCACATGTTTCTTTTTTATATATATGTTTCTGTATCTTTTAAGTGTGTTACTTATGGTTTTTCTTATCTTTTGGAAGCTTGCCTGATCCGATTTGAAGAATCCAACTCAACCTCAGTCATCATTGTTGTAGAATACGAGGATCACCTAATAAAAGACTTCTCAGGCTGCAGGCTGTGGCATCGTAAATCTACTGTGAAGGATTATCCAGACAATCCCACTTTTATAGTATTAAGGCCAGAGAAGAGATTCTTGGTCACAGATCTTGACCCTTCAACTGAGTACTGCTGCAAGATTTCTATGTTCAAAAGCACAGGAAGTTTTGGTGTTTGGGAAGCTAAGTGGACCACACCTGCATCAAGTGGAAGCCTTGTTACAAAGTTAGAAGAATATAGGAAGATAGAAAATACTATGATGGGTAAAATTCATTCTCAAGTGGAATCAACCCACTCGAGCAATATTAAATTAGCGTCCAGCGAGCACCCTGTAAAGTTCCCGCAATCTCTAGCTGACATCAACAAGAACAAAGATGAAGGGCTCTACCAGATTCCTCGCCTGAAGAGCCCAAAATCAGTGTCTCCTTCCACACCTTGTAGGAATGATGGAATACTAAAAGTATCAGGCTTGGGTTGTGAAAGGAGAATGGAAGAGAGTGGTTATGAGTATTCTGTCAGAGTAGTCAAATGGTTAGAGCAGGAAGGACACATAGAGGAATATTTCAGAGTGAAGTTTCTCACTTGGTTCAGCCTGAAAGCGACAATACATGAGAGAAGGGTTGTCAGTGTTTTTGTTGATACTTTGATGGATGACCCACCGAGCTTGGCTGGGCAGCTCATCCACACCTTCATGGATGAGATTGGTTGTGAGCAGAAACCAGTTCTAGGGAATGGGTTCTATACCGGGTTGTCCCATTAGGGAGTTAGAAACTCTAGGAAGTAGACGATACATGACTTATGAAACAAGGAAAAATAATTGGCTAGTTCTTGTTTATGCAAAGTTTAATAATTTTGTTTTCTTGAAGTTGACGTGCGCTGGGATACCAGGTTAACGTAAAGATTTCGTGTACCCATATATTGTCTGAGAGATTTGGATCATGATTCTGTAATGCCTTGAGAAAACAACCATCTTATATATCAACATACGAAAGCTCTGCATCATCTTCCATTTTCCCTAATATAATATACTAAGAAATAAATGTAACTTAATTCTTCGCTCTCAACTTTTATAATGATCGATTTTTCAAATTTGATAGTACGGCATAACATCGATATCTAATTCACAAATCCAATAAATTGAATGGCATCCATTACCGTACGTGGTAGTATTAGTATTCCGAATCCGTGACCGTGAAGCTCATGTTTAAGAGGGCCATTAAATTTGCTTTACACACTAAAATGTTCTTATATTTTACTCGTATTAAGATGAAAAAGATGGGACCCAGAGGCTTTTGGGACCTGCGCAGGCTCATGTCCACCCTTGCTATAAAATCCGAAATTCCTTTTCTTCATACACAGCAGCGGAAAATGGGCTAGCTTGCCATGTGCATGCTTCTGTTTGCCACTAACACTATTATCATGATAGTCCCTTAGAGTCAATAACCAGGGCAAATTGGAAAGGCAATCCAACAACATAATATACCAGCTGGAAAATTAAAAGCTTTCCGTCAACTTGCCATTGACCAATAGGCATAATTAAATTTTTAAGATCATTGCACGTCCTCACCCATCATAAATAACACGCAGGGCAACTGCCTTTCTGGAAATAGTGTACAAAACTTCTTGAAGTGCTTTCAGGCACTAGTGATCTAACAACACTGCTATGAAAAATCCCAAAAAAAGAAAAAAATTTTAAAAAAAAAGAAGAAAAAACAATACAGCAATGAAATGCACGCCTGATTGCGTCAGCAAAGTCATCTCTTTAAACATTCATTACACTTTTGCAAACGTATATCCGTAGACCTCTGAGGAACTGTCATGAACTTGGTGAATCATTAACAGCTTCTTTGAATGAGGCAGCAAGGTATTCTGCAAGGCTTGGCTCCGAACTAGACTTGTTGGATGCTTCCATTACTTTTGCTTTTTTCATGCTAATGGATTTTGGAAGCCAGGAATTTGAAGAGCCTGGGCTTTTCAGACTTCTGCTTTTCCATATAAGAGGTTGTAGTTGCTGCCATGGGTCTTCATCCATGGATCTGTGGTAGAAACGCTCTGGCGCCTGTCTTCCTTCTGTTCCTGAACCACGAAAATGGAAACCGCTACCTCTTCCACCACTGCGTCCCAAACCTGGGCTTGTGCTGCTGCCATGCCAGTGACCCCTACCCCTTCCTGAATTTAGACCAGGGCTGCCTCCACGTCCCGAACCAGCGTTTGGACTGCTGCCATACCAGTTAGGTCTTCCTTGCCCATAATTAAAATTAGGGCTTCTTACCGGTCCAAAGCCAGGGCTGAAGAACTGACCACCTGCTGATGCATTAGATGGAGAATTATAGCTAGCTGTGCCCACAGATGTATTCCAGGCCTCAGGAGGTCCTTGATGAACCCTAGGAAAAGGACTGGTCATTCCTCTTGGGCTTCTGTGGCCATGCGCTGCAGATCTGTAATAGCCTGTTGTGGCTCCAGATTCATTCCAAGCTTCACGAGTTCCTTGATGCAAGGGTGGTGGCGCAGGACTCGCCACTCCTCCTGGGCTTCCAGAGGCAGCAGAAGTGCTAAAAGGACCTTGTGCTTGATATATTCTCTGATAACTATTTTGCAATTGATGAGCAGGAGAGGGACTCATCACAGGGTTTCTTGGTCCTGAAGAACGAAAACAGAAAAATTCATTAACCGTGAAAGAGAGCTATTGACATTAAATTAAAACACGAAAAACTCCACTTGATTGATCCTAACTAAACTGAAACACTGTTATACAAATATGACATAAGAGGTGTAAAGGTACCCTGTGCAATCTGGTTATAAGGCTGGGCCCTCTTCTTGTTAGAAGAGAAAGCCGACATAGGGTCAGTATAATAATCAAACCTCGGAGTCGCATATGACCCCTCCACCGGTTGAGTTGTAGAATTTTCAAGCAGTGGATTAGAGAGGGAACCAGGCACTGCAGAAGTCTCAACATTGGCACAAACTTCAGCCTCTGCTGCTTCCATACGCATTGCTCTCAATCTTTCCCGTCTTTTCTCTGACTCCTCCATTTAACCTGAGAAGCTAACCAAAAGTCAAGCCCCATTCTGCCTTTTATCAGCAAACATTAAGTGACTGAATCCCCTAAAGCTTGAAATTTAAACATATTCGATATCAACAGAGCTTCCAATAATTAGATATTAAACACCAATTTAATTTTTTTTAAAATAAGAAGCTTTAAACAAAATACCTAAGTAATTGATTACATAATCATAAAATTACTAAATCATCTAAATTTTACAACAACGAGCTTTGCATAAACCCTAAAATAATACCCCCAAAAAAAAGAAAAACTACCATTAAAGCGACTAAGAGGTGACTTCTTTGAAATGGCAATTGAACACAATAGAAGATAGAAGTAATTACGTAACCAGAACCTCACCGAAACTAGAAGAACCGGTTTCAAGTGAAGTTCGGTTGCTTCTGCAATATCGCCCGATATTTCAAGTTTTGATTCAGCTACGTAAGTCAAGGCGAGGGAGAGAGAGAGGGACTTATAGCTTATGGGCACTACGTTACTGATCTATACGGCAGCGTTTGGGAAAATACGGTTAAGGAGTTTCCAACCGGGTCATTTCCCCGAACCGATATGGATTATTCGGAGTCGGAGCCCCAAAATCACGCATTCTAGGGCTTCTCATCAACCTCCTTCGAAATTCCAAAACTACCCTTCACAAACTAGAGTCGGGACACACCGTCAGATCAACCCTCAATATCTTCCATAAAAAAAAGAAACCTCTCATCTAACGGCTCTGATCACCAGCCTCCACCCATTCTCGTACACGTGAAGTTTGCGATTCACACAGAACTAATGTCACAGCATGAACTATGATGCGAGCGACAGATTCGAGTGAACTCTGAAACTCTCTTCCTCTCTAGTTTGAGCAAAAACTTTTTCGGGCGAAGGGTTGTGATAGCTAGATTGTTTCGGTGAGTACAATCCATATTTATCTTAACCGAAGCGCTATAAATTAACCTAAGCGACGCTGCTTTGCTTTCTCTTCTCTCGCTGGCAGTTCCTTCAGAGACCGAACAGTTGATCACGAAAGCAAAAAGGAGTTCTAGAAACCATGCCCACCAACGACGGCTCCTCAGGTGCCTTTTTTTCGTTCTTATTTATTGTAATGTTATTTGTAATAAAAGATTTTTTTTTTTTTTTAAAAAAAATTGTTGCTTGTGAATATTAATATTTTGAGGCTTTATGATAGATTATATACTATAAAAAGCCATCTTTTGGTATATTTTTGTGTAAAAATGGATTTACATGTTGATATTTAAGTATTTTGCTGATGCTATGAGCTTCCCTTCATTCTGTTTTTTGTTTTTTATTTTTTGGTTTATGTATTTCTAAGTCATGTGTTCGGATTATATTAGTGGAAATGATTTTCTTTTCTTGCTTAATGGATGATTTTATCTCATTTCTTGTAAATTTGAAAATTAGTGTTAATACAACTTGAATAAAATAGTTATGTAGGTGAAGTATTTTTGTTTTTATTATATATGAAACTTCTTTTGAAAAAGGTAAATTAAATTAACGAGGTGAGAATATGATTGCTGAATGATGTTTTCTTGCTTTGCATGATCTGGCAGGTGTCTCAAATTGTTATGTATTTAAGAGCCGATTACAGGAATATGCCCAAAAAGTGGGACTTCCTACGCCAGTTTATGAGACTATCAAGGAAGGTCCCTCTCATGAACCTTCGTTCAGATCAACGGTGATTGTGAATGATGTCAGATATGATTCTTTGCCTGGCTTTTTTAATCGTAAGGCTGCAGAGCAGTCAGCTGCTGAAGTGGCTCTTATGGAGTTGGCAAAACTTGGTGAAGTCAATGAATGCATATCCCAACCTGTTGTAAGCTTATTTATCTTCTGTGGCATATGAATCCACGGTTGCAATTTTTTTTGTTGGTGGTATTACTATAGAATCTCCTTTATATTTTCATTTATTTTAGTTTACTCTCTTGTACTGGTAGATTATCAGAGTCCAGTATTATATTTTATGTTGTAGGATCAGAAATATGGCTTCAGATTAATATCGTAAATTACAAAAATCTTTTTAATGCAGCTTGACTTAACAAAATTGTTCTCATGTTTTTAATCGGTGTCGCATGAGAATTTATTTATTTTTAAATTTGATTTATTTAATCATGTTTAATAACTGTATTACCAAAAGCTAAGCTCTTCCATTGGGTGCCTGGTACAGCATGAAACAGGTTTATGCAAAAATCTACTTCAGGAATATGCACAAAAGATGAATTATGCTATTCCAATGTATCARTGCCGAAAGGATGAAGCACCTGGAAGAGTGCCTCGTTTCTCATGTACTGTTGAAATAGGAGGAATTCAGTATATTGGTGCTGCAGCAAGGACAAAGAAAGAAGCAGAGATTAAAGCTGCTAGAACTGCACTGTTAGCAATCCAGTCAAGTGCATCAGAGTTATCTGGTAACCCCATTGGCAACTCTCAGTTAACGGTAATTCCTTGCAGAAAGAGGGGAGCAGAGTTGGCTCATAAGCCAGAGGCAGAGGAGACTGCAAATGCTCCAAAAGCAAAGAAAGCTCGATTCAAAAAGAAAGGGTTGAAAAATCGACTTTTTGGGGATAAAACAGGTCATAACCAAGTCCAAGGTGCTGACAATTTGGTTCTTCATGCGCCCGCAAATTGGGAAGGGTCAAAAATTGGTCAATCTAATGCCTCTGGTATTCAAGTAGTGGATTCTGAACCATTATCAACAGAAGCAACTAGGAATTGCCTAGAAGGGGAATTGAACACTGAGCCAATTCGGAGTGAAATATCTGCCATGCAAGGTTCTTTCCCTCAGCATACTGCTGGTGATTCTCAAACTGGGAATCCAATGGCTGCAAATTCTAACCAAGGCGGTCTTGAGACTCCTAATGTGGTAACATCTTTTATGTCTCATGGAGAAGTGACTGCTTTGGAAAAGGAGGTAAATGAGGTAAGTGTTCATTCAACAGCTGCAAACTCTAACCAAAGTGGTCATGAGGCTGCTAATGTCATAACATCTTTTACATTTCATGGAGATGTGACTGCGCATACAACAGCTACAAATTCTAACCAAATTGACCGTTCATTGCCAAACACAGTAACATCTTCTATGTCTTCTGGAGGTACGAATGTTCCAGCAGAAGAGGTGAATGAGGCGACCAGATCTGGGGAAGTGTCTCCAATGGTAAATAATCCCATTATGGGCCAGATGGATTCTTCATTTGTCATTCCTGGGGTAAACCAACAGGAAGAAATGATGCAAACGGGTATAAGCCGAGCATAGGAACTCTACTTTAAGGTTTGGATTTGATTTTGCAGTTAGGATGAGAGGGATAGGCGTATCGATATATTGAAATTTAATAGGTTTATTTGTAACCATTTTTATGAAATTTCATCAGTTGATGGGGATCATGAACCATCCGCCTAGACGTTACTTCACACTTGTGGTTCTCTTTCATATTCTATATTGGCCCTCATACACCTCTGCTGTTGCGGGTTATTATGTCTGTATCAAAACTATGATAAGACCACTGAATCTGGCGTGGCTAGTGGTAAATTCCTGAACAGCTTTTACCTTGTCTGTGAATTCATATCGTTGCAGGTCGCCTTGATGGTATAATTGTGTTTTAGTTCACTTGTCCGATGGCTCCTCTTTTAACTACGTCAAAAATTTTGGAACGGAATATACTACAAAATTTTTAATCATAGGTTAGTATTTATGATTGTTATTTGAAGTTATTTTGAAGGTACATGTTGACAAACATAACCTTTAAAATAAGCCAAAAAATGAATCTCAAAGTAGTAAGCAGGTAATAGCAATGAAAGTACAAGTTGATTGATCCCATAAACGATTTCTTCGCTTAGAAAAACAAAGTTATCTTAACTCCAAAATCAATTGTAGGCTTCAAAATGCAAAGCAGTTCTTCAATTCCTCAACAAACGAAATCTCAGCCGTTTGATACAAGGTAATCAGCAGTAAATACATAAACAAATCTAAGCCGCTGTTTGGCACAGGGTAGTGATCAGTAAATAAAAAAACAAAAGAAACGTTGCCGTTTCAGAATACAAATCTTGAATATACGGCAGTAAACAAAATAGGTGTGTTGTCATGCTCAAGAGGTAGAAGTTTATGCTACTTTGGTCTTGCCATTTCTTGTGTCTGGACTGTAAACGAGCCACAATTGGACAAAACTCTGCTCTAAGTAATGCATGGTCGACCGCGTAAGCCCTCCAAACCGGAAGATGAAGCAGCTTCAGCTGCCAAAGCTGAGAAGCTTCGTGCTCTTCAATCTCAATTCCTCCACAATCATCAAAACAACATGTAATTTCTTCACTTTTTTTCCTTCCTTTTTCTCTTCAATTTCAGCGATCTCAACACTTTATTTTTTAATTTGTGGACTATTTTCAGTTACACCAAGGAAGCAGTGGAGCTGAGCGCGAAGCTTTTGGAGATCAATCCGGAATCATACACGGCTTGGAACTATAGAAAGCTCGCCGTCCAGCACAACCTGAGTCAGTCCGAGTCCGATCCTGACTCGCTTAATTCAATTCTTGACGAAGAACTCAGAGTGGTGCGTTTCTACACTTCAATATTTTTACTTGCTCAAGGATCTGATATTTTGTTTGAGATTTTCTGTGAAGTCACTGCGATAGCACTAAAACGTGAATTTCAGTAACTTAAATTGATAAGAAGGCTTGAATTTAAGTTACTGTTTGGTTGTCTGATTAAATATATTACCAGAAGAGATAGTTAAAATTTTAGCGTAAGATTTTCATTTCAGTCTTATATAATCGTTTCTTTAGCTCTGTTTTTATATGAAAAACTTTGGTGTCAACTTTGTTTGGGCATGATAATGAGTTGTTGAATATATTGTGAAGGTAGAGAGTGCATTAAGGCAAAACTTTAAGTCGTATGGAGCATGGCATCATCGGAAATGGGTTTTAAGCAAGGGGCGTTCATCTATAGATCATGAATTGCGGCTTTTGGGTAAATTGCAGAAGGCTGATTCTCGGAATTTTCATGCATGGAATTACCGAAGGTGGAGACCTTGTTTAGTGTTTCTATTACTTGTTTAGACTTGTGCATATTCACGGTAATTATTCTTTTTCCCCTGTTCCGCTTTCCAGATTTGTAACAGCATTGATGAAGAGATCGGATGAGGATGAATTAAAATATACAGAGGATATGATTAACAACAATTTTAGCAATTATTCTGCCTGGCATAACCGTAGGTATGACTGCTGTTACTTAATACTTCTCGGTTTAAGCATCGGATATTGTTTGTTGTTATGTTCGTATTGGGAATTAATTACCTGGCCTATTCTTTTCAAGGGTTGGTTTTCTTGTGCTGTTATTTATTCTTATTATTGTAGTTTCTTATGATCAATCTTCAAGGTGCATAACTACATGCTTATTGGTTTTGCTTTACTGTGTTCCTTCACTAGCTGAAAAGATTTATTACTATAAATACTCATCTGAGGGGATTTTTGCAGTGTTCTTCTGTCCAATTTACTTAAAGAAAAGCCTGAAGGGTTTCTTTTGAAAGAGAGGGTTCTACCTGAGGAGTATGAGTTTGTACACCAAGCTCTTTTCACAGACCCAGATGATCAAAGTGGTTGGTTTTACCATCTTTGGCTTCTTGATCAAACGGTTAAAGTTGATTCTCCCCTTCTTGTTGCTTCTTGGCCTACCCATGGTTCTGATCTCATTTTATCAGGAGATGGGCGCCTGACTAGTTCTGCTTCTCCGTTCACAAGTTTTCATCCAGATTCAGAAACTTTTCCACTCATTCTTTATTTTAATCAAGCTGTTGATGTTGTAAACTTATCTACAGTAACAGTTGATTATAAACTTAATTCAAATAAAGATCTTATCTGGAAACCAATTCCAACAAATAATTCTCAGACTTCCCAAGTCTGGGTTACACAGTTAAACTTGCCTAATGTAAAACTTCATTCCTTAAATGAATATCCAGTGGTGGTTAGCCTTGGACATTCTCAGGGAATTGTTTCTTCAACTGGCTCTCACTATAGTCATCCTTCTCGCTTAACATTTAGAGTGTGTGTAAAGCTGGCTGAAATGGATCCTGCTGAAGTGCTGGGTGGAGATATTATCTCATGGAGAGATGAGAATTTTTGCATTTCTAATACAAAATCCCTGGAATTAAGTCCAGCTGTTTCATTAGGTCAACTGAATATCAAGAATGACCATGAGTTATCAGCTTTCAAGTGGCGAGCAGCAGTTATAGCTAAAGAGATAGATCATTTTCGTGAATTGTTGTCGTTAATAGACTGGTAAATCAGATACAGTTGATTTTTATTTTAATTTCTAAGTATGCAATATTGCTAACTCATTGCCTTAAATACGTTATCTTGTAGTAAAATTGGGAAGCTTACACTTGCAAGACTGTTGATGGCTCATCATGCTATGTTGTGTTCATCAGCTGGCAAAATTTTTCATTTTGAAGAAGTTCTTGAACTATATAATGACTTAATGAAGTTGGACCCATCACATGTTCGATACTACAAGGATGAACACAGCCTGGTTTTATTGCAGCAGGTAATTTTCCTCTCTTCAGCATTCTGTTTCAAAAAGTTTACTAGTTTTGAATTTGGTATTTTGATTATTACGCTGCATTTGCATGTGGTTTTTTATTCAATTATATTGACTGGCTGTGTATGATACTCTCGGAAGCCATAAAATGGCTTGCTTTCTTGTAGAGCATTTCCACTGCATGTGGGAATCTACATTTCTGACAATGGTGGGATTCAAACAATTCCCTTTGTAGGAATTATGTTGGATTCACTTGGGTCCTATGCAGGATCCACATCTATTTTATATGTTGGAATTATGTTGGATTCACTTGGCTCCTATGCAGGATCCACATATATTTTATCTGTAGGGTATATGATTCCTCTCTTTTATGTAGTTACTAGTAGTTTAAATTTTTATAATATTGGAATGCAAATTGTTTTATTTACTCGTACCTCATTTAGTTTGTCCTGCTGTTTGTTTGGCCCTATGATTTTACCTGTCAGTTGAAAGTAAAAGAGAAAACATTAGTCATCTGTCACAGATATATTTATCTAGGTTTTTAGAATTTTTTGGAAAAAGCAACTAATTAATTGTGTAACTGATTTGGCTTATAAAATTCAATTACGTGCATGGTTTTCTCCTCCACATGCTACTTTCAACTTAGAGGTCCCCACTAATTGCAACATTGAACTCATTGTCCATAAAACTATTTTGTTGACTACGTCTTTACGTGAAGGTGAAAATAATTCTCAAATTTTGTTGATTCTGCAGGTGACTTCCAGCCAGGAGTCATTGCTGAGGCACTGTTTTCATTATGGTGACTTGACTTGCTCAAATATCCAAAATCCAATCTGTCTACGACTGAATAATTTATCATTATCACGAGTTGGGTCTGTTGAAAAATTATTGTGGGTCCAAATGCTTGACCTCAGCCACAATGAACTTTCCTCGGTTGAAGGTAAGCTACTTGTATTGATGTTGTAAACCTTGGTTATTGGGCTGTAGAGGTTATAAACTGATTTCCATCAATTTCATGCCCATTTATGCCCGTATTGGGCAGCTGAACTTGTTCCTTTTCTATCTCATTAACATGAATTATTTTCTCATTTGGTTTTCTAACTTCAAGTTAAAATTTTCCATTAACCTTAATTTAGAGAATCCCCTTTTAAAGTTTGATTTTCAACATCTCTCTAATAAATTTGTGGATCCATGAGGTCAATCTTTTTCATATATTAACTGTTAGCTGAAATATTTTTCCCTGAATAGTGTAATCAACCTTTCTTGGATGCTATCACTAGGTCATGCGTAATAACATGTAAATTACCACCATTATTTACCATGCTGATCTTTGAAATGTATAAGTGTGCATCTAGAATTTGGAAAAATTTGGAAATATACATAGGATGATAGCTATATAGCATCGTAATTATTGCAAGCTATTTCACAATTTCAAGGGTGTCTCTATTGAGTTATTTAAGTCACAATAAACCAATAAAGCACTCAATTTTGCAGTTTTCTATACTTTATAGGAACAGGACAGAGTGCTCGACTGCTTTATGATGCATTTGTAGTTCTTAATAACCTTTCTCATGTTGGAAAGTTATACACTTTTTTTTTGGATTTTATGACAGGATTGGAGGCTATGCAACTCCTGCGGTGCTTAAATTTGAGTAACAATATATTCCGTAGTTTTACTGCTCTGGAGTCTCTAAGACAGCTGACGTCTTTGAAAGTTCTAAATATTTCATATAATGAGATTGGTGCTCACTCCATTGACACAACAAGGTATCTGTGCTCTTCTCCATTATCTCACTCAATTGGAAGTGAATGGAATCCTGGTAAAGTTGTGATTGATGATGATGTGAAAAATTATTGGGAAGCTTATTTTATTCTGAAAGGCTTGAACTTGACACAATTAGATCTTGTGGGCAATGCAGTTGCCGATGAAAAGTTTAAGTCGTTCCTAATCAGGACTCTACCTGCACTTAAGTGGCTGGATGGTGAACAATTGCATTGAATTAAGTTCTTCTTGTCAGTCAGTTTTTCCTTTTCATTTTTGTCTGTGGGTAAAATAGGATGAGGTATACCATTTTTCTGTTGGTATCCTCTTTTTTTCCTCAAAATGTTACTCTTATACAGGGGATGTGATTTAACATTTTTATTGACTGATGAGTAATTATACAATAGATATTTAGCTTCATTGACTCTCTCTCTCAATTTTCCTAGTTTGAAAAATCACTTCCGTTTTTTCCAACCTACTCCATCTTGGTGGTTAATAGTGGGCATTTATGGTAATATTATGTGCCCAATGCTACAGCTCCACTTCTATGTTTAAACTTCACTGTTCACACAAATCTCTGATTTCCACACGCTTATATTGGAGTACTAAATGAGAATGAAGAAAATGAAGAAGATGTTTTAATTGCTATATGCTCAAGTTATTACTGGTTAGTAACGTGGACCTTGAAGTAGTATTACACATACAGTCTTCTGACATAGATGAAATTGATCGTGTAAATGCTACCCAAAATAGCAAGGATGGTATAGAAGACGCTGGCTGCAGTAGCGTTAAAAATCTGAACTGCAAAGATTTTGCAGCGAAGAAATGAAGGAATTTGACTGTAAAAGTGATAAAGCCATCTTGAATACTTCTTGTCACAATACCATGAAGTTGAACTGCACATTCAGGAAACAAAGATGTGAAAATGTTAGTTATAGATACTAATACAAACCCATGACACCGTTAAGTTCATACTTTTAAAGTTTTAACAGGGCAGGTAACTTTAGAAGAATGAAACTAACACTCACCCAAATTCTCTTTGAAGTCGCTTCTGTTATCTTCCTCCAAAAACTTTTGTAACCCGTCATGGCGGGAGCTAACGATAACGCTTAAAAACATCCCCAACAGGGCATGGCAAATTATCCCTTTGAACATGTTTGATTTTGATGCCATTACGACTTGCCTGTTCACAAGCTCCTCCCTATCAGCCTTTGGCGAACTTTTCTAATTATATTAGGTTCCCACACAACTGAAATGAGGACAACCTATGCTTTTCCGAGTACCTTAGATTGCTCTTATATATACAAGTTTGGAAACCGAGTGAAGGTGCTAAAAGTCTTAAGCCTTTAACTGATACAAGGAATCTTCTTGGTCAATCAAGCCTATGTTTTGAACCAACCAAACAAAGCGGTAGTTGAATAATTAATTGTCCATTCTCTTAATCTAACTTACCTTATTTTTTGGGGCAATGTTAAAAGAAGCTGTGATTGGTTGATAGAACGTGTAGGTGGAAGTCTAGCATTATGTCGAGGAGTAAATGCGCACATTGGTTGGGTTGATATAGAATGATTATTGTCGGTCCTCTCTGATTGGAGAGTTCCATTGATGATCAAGCAAGTGGTGTGATCTTTGAGTCCTAAGGTTCATCGTCTATGATGTAGCTCTGGTGTATCAGAAGAACTCTTGGAAGAAAAGTAAACAGAAATAAGAAAAAAATAGAGTAGAATACTACTAGTCTTCTGAGTGCTTTTGCAATAAAATATTTCACCACTTTCATACATCAGATGGTTCGTATGTATTGTAGCTTCAAGTCTTGGAGAGCACGAAGTCAAACCTAAGATAGAAGGATATTAAGCACTGTGGCTTGCTAAGTACCTAATTAACTCTGAATTTCTTGGGCTGTGCTCCAAGTACAACTCGTTAGTGTATCTCTTTAATTAAAGTTAAATTATTCTCTTATTATTGATCACCTAATTATATATTTTCTTTATAACAAGGTCAGGTTGTAACTTGTAAGTTAGATTTTACAAGAATATATCAAATTAATACTATGCATCACAATGTATATCATTTCCCTGTCATTAGTAAACAGCAAATGCTTTTTGAGAAGCATAGTTTACATAACACCCCAGTAGCCAAAGAGCCGCTATATCAGTTCTGCCCAAAACAAAGTATTCTTTCCGATGTAGACTGTAAATGCTTTAACTTTTTCTTATATTATATATGGAAGCCCTTTTTTGGGGAAAAGAAATCATCTAAAGAGCTTTTAGGACTGATAAAAGATGAATCAGTGGAGTACTAGTTTAAGCAAGAAGTAATAGCTAATTGTCTTGCTTGACACAATCTTTTGAAAATGGCTCAGCAGCGTCAACTTTATATTCAGCTTTTTTAAGATCATATATATCCTTGGAGGATAATCCTCCTATATCCCAAGAGGTTTGGATTATGTGGTGATAACTAGTGGGCATTCTGCTAAGACTGCAGATATTAAAGCCAACTCAAGCCCAATATGCTTATGGCTAGAAACTTTGGCTATGAATTCTAGCTAGGACTTAAAAGGATGAGAGTTTCCTTACATGCTGTGGATAGTATGATTTAATTATGATTTCCATACTTATATTTAGTAGCATTGAGGAGAGCTGGCTTTTTCTTACATGCTTTTGATCATATGAATATCTATAATTTCTGAGTGTAACTTGTTTGATTGGTTCCAAAGTACTGCATTAACAAGAGGAAAAAATGAAACAAAAATCAAGCTTGCTGGTATTGTGAGCGACTGACACACAGCTACGGACAAGAATGTAAATCGTATTGGATCACAAAAAGCATTTATAATGATATGTGAAACTCTGGCAAATTATTTTGCCGGGAAGTTACTCTCATAACATACTCAAGCAGGTAGAATTTAGATGTAAGAGTGAATTATTGTATATAAAAGATGTTTTAGAAATGGAACAAGTAGTTTGTTAAACTTGGTTTACAGTAAGCAAGAAAAATATGAGCTTACCGTTACCAAGAGCTCCAAACCTTACAAACCTAGTTTTTCATTTAAGTAGCATTGATATTAATTAATATTACAAAGAATCATTCGACATAGCTGAGACTGATCTAGTTAATGCTACCCAAAATAGCACGGATGGTATAGATGAGACAGCCTGAAACACTGATAGAAATCTGAACTGTAGAAATTTTGCAGCAAAGAAATGGAGGAATTTGATTGCCAAAGCGATGACCCCTTCCTCCAAATGCTTCTGTAACCCATAATCATGTGAACAAACAGCAGCACTTACTAAGAGGCTCAAGAGGGTATTGTAAATTATAGCCTTGCTCATATTGGTCGACTTTGATGCCATTTACTACTTGCAAGCAAGCTCCTTTCCGCGCTTTTTGTTTAAAAACTTTTCCGTTTGAGCAGAACAAGACGGTAAATGTAAATGTAAATTGCTCTGTTGTTTGAATTTCTGCTTTTCCAAGGAACTTAGAGTCCTCTCATATACAAGAGTGAATGGACCAAGTCATGCATCAAAACGTTTCAATTGATATTAAGAAGCTTCTTGGTGACGAAAATGTGTTGGCTCAAAGAGCCCTAGTCGTCAACGTCAACCAACAGTAGCTTGCGTAGCACGCTTTGAACACTCTCTAGTTATTGTATTTGACAAAGTTTTGTCGGCAATTTAGCCTATAATTTTATAAATCTTGCAGGAAAAGCAGAGACTCTCGTAATTCGAGCCGGTAAAGAACACCAAATCATAATGATGTTCCTCTCCTCAAAACAAACTCCATATGTAGTATTAGAAATACGTGAAAATAACTAAATTAGAGTAACAAAACTCTGATTTCTTTTACGGTCTCACCCAATTCAACTGCTTAATGGAATATGTTAACGGGCTGACAAGCACAATCTGTCAAAGATGAGGAGTTGATAAGACAAAAATAAGCTCAACTTGTATGAGATGATGAGCAACCGCGAGCGAGCCAACTACTCCAGCGATTTTTTGAAAGGTAAGGTTGATCTGGGATATGCACTAAAAGAAGTCATAATGGCCATTAATCCTACTAGAATTCCCTTTGTGTTCTTCCCAATGAACTTTTGGTAGGTTACAAATGCATACAAGTAACTCATCGGTGATTGAAATATGAAAAAGTTTCTTATCATTTCATTTTCGGTTGAAATAAAGCAAATTTCTAAGCTTCACAACTTTCCTTAATCGAGACATTTAAAGCAAAGCAATCACACATCAAAATCTCAAAATCAAACCCATCTATCGGTTTCGACTACAACACCAAGCGTTCCAGAGCGGCTTGAGCCACGGCCAAATTAGGGTCCACCTTCAAAGCCGCTTCATAAGCCTTCTTAGCTTCTTCACTCATCTTCTTAGCCTCGTAACATTCTCCCAACAACAAGAACACTTTCACATTATCGCAACCCAATTTCACGGCTTCATTCAAATCGTCAATCGCCGGGTCAACCCGTCCGCGCCGACCCATCCCCATCTTAATCTCCGCCCTCTTGAGCAACGCGTCACCCTTCTCCTTCTCGGTCAAACTCCTCACGGCCGGATTGGAGAGAGCCAAGTCGAGCGATTCGATAGCGGAGGTCTTGAATCCCTGGAGATCGAGCGCCAGAGCTTTCAAAATGTGAGCGGCGGCGTCCTTGTGGTCTAGAGAAATGGCCTTGTCGGCTTCGGCTTCGGCTTGTTTGGCTAAAGAGGTGGCGGAGGATCGGGGCTTGGAAGATCTAGCTTGGGCTAAGAGCTGGGCGCCAAGGACGAAGTGGCGCTTGGCTTGAAAATCGGCTCGGTTTCGATACCTGAGTTTGGATAAGATCTTCTTGGGGATGTCGTGCATAGCTAAGAACATGAAGAGTGTTACGAGTATGAGAGCAGCTTGAAGAAGAATATCTGTCCACATCTTTTCTCCGTAAATTGCTTCTCAGGTACAGCCCTCAAGGATCCGATCGATAAGCGAATTGTTGTTTGACCTTCCACTGGCGAATGTACATCCCATTCATATTTACTACACCAACCACCCAACAACCATAGAATAATAATAGACAGTGATGTGTAATAATCGTTTATTATCTTTATTGTATTATAAAATTATTCAATACGAAAGTAATGAATCTATATAATTAATTTTTTTATAATAATTAATAATCTTATCCAACAAAATTATGTTGTGTGCATATAAAATTAGTTATGTAATTTAATTGTAATTTTTAGTCTCTAACATGTACTTTTAAACCTTAATTATTAATAATTAAATATATATCTTAAACTTTAATTATTTATTATAATTTAATAAAAAAATTATAGAAAGTGAGGAAAAGGGCGTTCACTGATCTTATACCTTAACCACACCTCATCACTAGTTTCCTTTTCAAATTTTAAATCGTTTAGTAAACACAAGTTCATAGGAGCAATGCACAAGGTAAATGAAAGTAATAATATAATTTACTATAGTCCTTTCCTATCTGGCATATTTGTCAATATTATGATGTAATATTTAAAATAAAACATCAAAATCAAAGAACAATATATTGATAAAATTTAACTAACCTCCAAAAGTGCGTGTTAACATATGTGTAAGCCCACAGATCATACAACAAACCGGCATCGTTCGCAGAACTTGATAACTCGGGAAAGAAAATTGTGCACGCATCAATGTATAGAAAGGTAATGATATTTAGTCCTCCATTGTCATTGAAGAGATAACATATATATAGTGTCATACCATTTTGCAAGTGAAATGTCTTAACATGAGAAGATGCCTTAGAATGTGCATCCCAATCTCCTAGCAAATATTATAATATAGACTCATGTTATGCACTTACGTATCCTCTTACCAACCAGTTGAAAATCACAAGCTTCCGATATAGACAACTGAGAGACATATATAGGCAGAGCATAAGTTAGGTACGGAGAAAACACGTTCTTTGCAAAATTATAATTATTAATTAAATTGCGTCCTCCCATTATTTCAACAACATAAGTTAGTAACAATTTGATGAAGGGAAGGGAAATACTGATTACAGTCCAGGATGGAGAATCAGTACTAGTACAAAATATATACATATATATCTATCAATATATATAGCATTCTTAGCTTCCGAATTTATAATAAATATTTCAGATTCATAATGAGAAAGAGCTTGCGAGAGAAGGCAGCTGCCACATAAAATACCTATATATGAAAACAACGAAGCCCCTGCATTTTATATTTGCAGGCTTCAGCTTGATAGGAGGTTTTTACCATCATATGCCCTCCAAATGGGTTAGATAAGCAGCACATCTACATTTGCCTAGAACCACAACGGTTCTGTTAGTATATTATAACTACTACACGCTGAAGCCAGCGTCGTCTATGGGCTATTTTAAATCTGCCCATCGAGTTTCCCGAGTTGCTTCAGGCGAGGACACTCCCTATTGTCCAGCCATTTGTATCATCTGCACTGGAGACTTCAACAACTTCTTTAGAGACTCAACTATCTTAGCAAAAGAGGGGCGCTGAACAGGCTCGCTGTCAAGGAATTAAAATGGGCAACCATCAGAAATTTTGGTACTTTGAACTCGATACAATGCTAAAAATATTTTAGGTCGTACAAAGATCTATAGCATGTATCAAGATTCGTACAAGTACAGAGCAACTTAAACAAACTTACTCGGCCCAGCAAGATTCCATGAGGGAAGCCAATACCGGGGAGGTATTCGGTGGGATAACCAGCCTTCTGTTCTGGAAAGCAACAGCTCCAACTACCTAGTTTTCATTTTATGTGATGTCATTAATCAGAGAACAAAAATGAAAAAAACTTCGTAGTACGTGTAATGTTATAAATATGAGAACTTTGAAAAAGACAATAACATCTATCTATGGCGTGGTTAGAAAGGACTACAAAGAAAGCAGTATGATTCAGAAGGGGTGGAACAGATCCATAATGCTCATATTGTTATCATACCTGGGCTGGACTAAGTCCATTCCAAGGCTGTTGCATTGTCACAAGCTCCCACAGGATCACTCCAAAACTAAAAACATCAGACTTCTCATTTGACGGCTCTCCTCGAAGAAATTCTGGAGCCATCCACTCAGGCTGAAAATAAAAGCAAAAGAGTTACATGCTGATTGATGTGCTGCAAAGAAAATTTCCAATTCATGATGTTGATGGAAATATCTGACTTTTCAGTAAGTATGAAAATCAAGCCTATACTTGATAATGGAAAACACTAAATAATCACCAACCTAGAATGAAGTAAAAGGATCAATGATGATAAACGAGTTTGTTCCCTCTTCACAAGATAAATCAAGCTTACGCTTGAGTTGTATTCCTTCCAGACAAGTCAGAAACTACCTTCCCCAGCCCTTTATTTTGACATTCATGGCCACAGGATAAGATGATATTTACATCACTGAACAACCAACTTCTTAACCCACTCCCTAAACAAATGAAACTGAAACTTGCTGCCCTCCACTCAAAATTCAAGTCAAACCCTATTATCATTCAGAATGCAGAAGCATTTTGTTAAAATTCAGTGAAATGAATACTCAATAGATCGGTAAAACAAAAATAGGTTTCTACGATAGCTTGGTCTAGACTCTAGCCTAAAATTATAGATGGGATGGTTCTGAGCTAAATTGCTACGGACTCATGGAAACACCTTGCAATCACCTCTTTTTCCCCTCATAGAGGCTTGCATTTCTGATCATAAATTAATCATCCATCCCAAAGGATTATGGTAGACAACTTGTAAGATATTTGAACCACAAACAGCAAACATTTAACCAGAATTAAGCCCTTACTATTGGACTGTACCAGGGACTTTTGACATCAAATAAATCAAGACTAGTGAACCACAACAATCAACCCCCAAACTAATACACTTATTGCATGAGTCTACTTTTCGGTGAGCATTGGCATTGACTCAAAGGTTAGATTCAGATTAGAATAGACGAGAACAAAAATTTTCCACAAGCTAATTTTGATACAAGCACCTGTTGAAGCATATTCAATTATCGGCTAGTATTCGAGAGAGAGAGATACTCACTGTCCCAGCAACAGATTTCGATGATATAAAAGTATTTGCTTTGAATCTGGACAATCCAAAATCACACACCTAAAGCATGAAATGCAAGAAGTTTTTTGTTAAATAAGCCAGCCAGCAAGATTTCTCAGAATTTCACAAGGAGAAAAAGATGAATACCTTCACGGACCAATTTTTATCAACCAGCAAGTTTGGAGATTTAAGGTCCCAATGAAGTATAGGAGGGTTTAGATTATGAAGATAATTGAGCCCCTTTGCCTGCTTCCAGCACCCAACATAAATATTTTCTAACAGAAAGCACTATTAACATTGAAATTGAGGACAAAGAATGAAAACAACTAATACAGACCACGTCCAATGCCATGCGAAGCCGCCTCCTTTGGTCCAGCATTTCCCCAGCAGCTGGCCTGTGTATGAGGCGGTATAGACTACCCCTGTTCCAAAAAAAATTAAGAATCTCAAAATATTTTCTCAGATAAAACCAGATCAATTACCATGTACAGTTGTTCACCTAGGCAGATATTCTGTCACAATTGACAGATGAGGGCGCTTTGTGACTGCTCCCATGAAAAGAACAACATTTGGATGGCGGATACGTTTCATAATCGCAACCTACAGAATAATGAAAAATAAAAGTCAAGCTATAGCATAGGGAATCATATTATCTAAGAAGGGGCCCTAAGTCAAATGATATATTGATAAGAAATGCATACAAATAAGTGTATGTGTGTGTGTCTTGTGTTTTTCATTCTATAAACATATTTGAAAATGAAAACTCAAACAAAATGTGTTAACGTACTTCAATAGTGGACACAGGAAGACACACCAAACAAGAACATTTTGACTTTGTGGAGATGACAACAATGGATAGGTACCCTTGTCAAATGTCAAGTCATTGAGGTTAAAGAGCACATACCTCTCTTAAAAACTCCCTCAACTGATCATCCTGAAAATCTTGAACTGTTAAAACCTTGACTGCAACATCCTGCATTGTGAGAGCAATAAACACACTTAGAAGTCAAGAAAGCAGTACAAAATATGCAAAGTTTTTATAACACTTCCAAAAGGAGATTTCATGTTCCAGGAAGAGACGTCAGAAGAATTGACAATTCTACAAGCAATTTTTTTCCAAAGATCCATGTAGACATATGTCAATAGTAGAAGAACTACATACGGATACACCATTCATGAACTTACATTTTAAACCACACTTTGGATTACCAGTAATAATAGAGTTTTGAAGGAAAAAACCAATACATGAAACCGTATTAGGATATCCTGAGATCCATCAAAATGCATCCATTCCTATGACAGGACAATAATTACAATAATAACGAGCCAACTTACTTACGTTCATAGAACTAGAAATTTACTCTCATTACCTTTTTTATCCAAATAACCAAAAATTTTACCACTAGTTTAAGTTTTAGGATTCCCTCCCCCGGCCCAAGACCCACCATCTATTCCAATTTGACAACTTATCATACCCCATGAACTTGTAAGAGTGCAAAAGATTCCATAAAACGGCTAAAATTTAACTTCTTGGCTCAGACTCCTTCACATGCAGTTCTCAGCCTTTGCCATTGCTTAAAATGACCAGTAACAGATTAGGCAAATAGAAAATCAACAAAATCATGCAAACACTATATAGTGTCCAAGGAAATAATGACAGATGAAGCATAGTAACTTCCCTTGGCAAAAGAATCACAAATCATGTGATCCACCAAAGAATGAGACATAATAGATCAAATCATAAGGTAAAGAAGACTAACTGATCCATGCCATTCTGCACGATGAACTGTCCCAAATGAGCCTATAAGAAGAAAAGAAGGAAATAAGTCTTTCACATCATTGCCACTCACAGAAGTGTAAGATTCATAAGGTATATCCAATAAGAAAACAAGAGGCAGTACCAGCGCCAATGCGCTCTTTGATATGTAATTCATCCCATGAGATCTCAAGCCAGTCCATTGCAAGAGAGGGTTCAAGATTCAAGTATTTTGGAATGGTTGCTGCTGGAAATTTGCCTCGTTTCTCAAGTTTAGTCTCATCCTCCTTATCCCCTTGGCTGGACAAGCTCGCTTGAGGTTGCTTACCAACTTTGTTTATAATCGATTCTCCGGAAACAATAACCTCCTTTTGGTAAGTGTGTTGTATAACAGCATTTGCTTCACCACTATGTACCGGTTCCTCGGTGGCAACATTCGAGGCATCAGGACTCCCTTCTATTTGTAAAGGCACTAGAGATGACTCCTTTATATGACTAGCATGATCAACTGGAGTAAAGATGAAATCCTTTTGACTTTCCAATAAATCAGTATCCTTCAACTGTTGATCTTCTTCCCCTTTTCCTGAAGAGAGAGAGAGAGAGAGAGAGAGATTAACAAAGAAGATTGATTTTTCCAAAGCAACTTAAAGGCAACAGCAAACTTAATTTTTGTTTTCCAAATGCATACAAGAACATTATCACATGGAAGTGGTGAAACAATATCCATTGTGATGAACAGTAGTTTCATTTCTCAATTGGTTGGAGCAGAAAATAAATATAGAGAAACATCAGGTTGCATAATTTTCAATTTAAATAAAACTGGGGTACAAAAAGTGCTAACAGCTGTTGTTCCCCTCGCAGAACCAAGGAATCTGAAAGTGAACATAAAGCAACTCAAAGGCTCTTGTAGCTATCAGATGCCTCCGGCCCGGTTTTTTAGATTGACTTTTTATCTATTGATAAATGTTTGAACTACTAATGGGAAAAAGATATCCCTTGGTTTGCAAAACGTAACATGCCTGAGTGCAGAGGATTTTCATTTAGAATCTGACGGTATGATGCATTCTCCATATACGGCTGCTGGAATTCTTTTAAATCGGAAATTTGGAAGGGTGATGGCATCGAAGAATGAAATCCTCCATTGATTGAGGAATCTGGGCCATGGAGATTTCCAGGTTCCCCAACGAGATCAACCACATACTCCCTGCTAAGAAATGTATACAAGTGTTAACAACGAAACAAGAAAATTATAAGACACATAACAAAATTTGGAATACTTCTCGCAATCCAAAAAACATATAAATAATACTACCAGAGAAATTCTTTCACACAAAATTGGTATAATGGAAGAACATTGGACGGATAAAATTTAAAATGAATTAAATAAACCAAAATAGGTTAAAGGGTAATTATCCTATTTATGACATATTTATAAAGAATCACACTTTTGAGATTTAATTTTTTTATTTAATTTTATATATTATTTTATAATTATTTATTTTTTTAATCTAATTGTAAAAAAAAAAGATGATGAATTGCATAACAAAAACTATTTTTAATCTCTTTCTCATATACGATAGTGAATCAAAAACTATCAAATAGTACGTAAAATTAAATCATAATAGTCAAACCCATTTATAAATGATTTAAACTATTATAATTTAATTTTTTAACTTAATTTCACATATTTTTTCTCAATTTTTAACTATTGTTTAATACAATTCATGGGTGAAAAATATAAATTAAAAGAATATCAAATAACAACAAAATTTTAAGTCAAATTTTTAAGTTATAATATATTGAACCTTTATAAATATTATTAGCCATTCTTTAGTGATTTATTTCTTTTGTAACCCTAACAGGATATCATGTTTCTTTTTTAGGAATCACAATTTCAACGCATTATCCTACAACTTCAAAATAAAAGTATTCAATTTGCATAACTGAACAACTCCAGAATCCTTAAATTAAAAATAGATAAATGGTTTAGAATAGGAACTCCATCTTAACTGAAAGGAAAAGATCCTACTAGAGTTATTTATTGCAATGGTCAGATAATAAATAAAGCTATGAATTTAGAACTTTAAAATAGGACATTAATATGCTGAATTTCTGAATTCTAATACAAAATTTCAACGTTAGTTTGGAAAGTAAGCCATTCAACCTTAAGGACTGCCTGCCGTCTTCTATTTTCACAAGGCAAGAAGAGCGGTGGTCTGCTTCACAGTACTTGCAACCACGAGCTATCCGACACGGCAAACCTATGTAGTCTGCCAATTTCTGCAGACACAAAAATATATCACCTGTCAGTGATCAATCCTGAAATGACTTTTTTTTTTTTTGGTGAATAGGATTGACTCCTTATAACTGCATTCATAGGATGATCAGGCTATTCTTACTCTTACACAAAATGCAATCTACACATACACAGATGGAAAAATCTGTTTCCTTAATTTTTTACACGATACATTCCAAAACTTTTCAAAACCAATAGAACTTTTAAAACGCCAAATCAATAGGTAAGCTTGTAGAAGATAATAAATTTAAAAAAAAAAAAAAAAGGACAAACCAGGAGTTTGTTTACCTTGAATAGAATTGCTCGATGCCGGCATAGTCCCATAGATAGGCTGCCAATAGGAAGCACTATACACTTCTGAAATTTTCTCAATCTCCCGCTAAGCACTTTCCAGCGCTTGTGGAGATCTCCTTGCTCCACCGGGAAAGTTCCCCTAAAAATCAAACAAACTCCACGCACTAAATATCCAAGAAGCAGAAAAGAGAGAGTTAAGCCGTGAGCAAATAAGCATTTTCAAACTTACCCCATACAAATGGCAACAAGTTTGCCTAGTTTCTCGACCAACACCAGGGTATTTTCTGAAGCACAATACAATTCCTGGGCTTTGTCTTCAAGCTCCTTGAGGCGCGAGTCACCTTGTCTATCAATAAGAACCACCTCCATTGTCGTTTCACTTGGTTCGATATCTTTAAGGGTCATCAAAGATGGCAGCCGCTTTCCTTCCTCCAAATCATTGCACATCACCCACAGATACGGGTTCATCCCCAAAATGTTATAAAAGCCATCCGATATCTTGTCAGTGTACGATAAGCAACCACTAACCTGAAAAAACATGCGCATTAATTCCACATAATGTTGCGAGTTACGAGGTAAGAGTAAAACTTACGAACATCTTTTACGTCAAGTTGTAGAACAATCTACTGACATTACATGGAAGAGATAAATATCTATCACATGTTTGACTCGATAATAAGAAAACAAATATTTACCACCTTTTCCGGGGTCTCAGCTATCAAGAAACTTTCCGGGCACAACTATGTATTAATAATTTTAATATTCCAATATCAATATTTACCCTGATTAAAATTGCGTTATATAGAACTCATTCGTATTCCTTAAATCAACTACAGATTGATCAGAACATAGCATTTCATATAATGATTGAGGCTGGCAATTGATCAGAATATTACCCATAGACGATAAGAGACAGCTTCAGCATCAGCAACCTCGAGTTCACACTCTTGCAAAAGCACAGGCTCACTAACAAGACTTGCTTGTAAGGTGAGCCTTCGAGCCAATGTAAGTTGCAACATGTAACTCTCTGTCGTCCTTTGGGCCAACCTGTCCTTGTTCTCCTCTTCTTCCTCCACCTCCTGTCTCGTCGTGGACACACGCGTTGACGTGTCCTTGACATCACTTGAAAAATTTCCATCTACAGTAGTCCCAGAAAACAAGCTGCTGCTCCCAGCGTAACTGCTTCCAGTACTGGATAGTCTGGGCAATGACACCTGCCGGTCAAAGTTGCGGTCGTTGTTGATTACAGTCTCGGGTACGGGAACCGATTCAGCCGGTGGCAACAAGAGCTCACGATCTTCGTCACTGGAAGATGGCCTTAATTTCACGTGACCAGATCTCTCTGCTTTTTTTTCTTTCAACCAGTCACAAAAGGCACCAAATTGCTGCTTTTTTATTTGGAACTTTTGGTCACCGGTCGTGAAGAGATCTGATAGAGCTGAATTCTTGAAGTTCTTTGTTGTTGCTGACGATGACGATGACTTTCGGTCGTTTTCGACGTTAAAAGTTTCTTTCACAGTCTTCTTCTCGTGATTCTCCAATAGTTGCTTGTTGACTGCAGATGCATCGAATCCACGATCCGGAAATTGCCTGGGAAAGAAGTAAGTCGTTCTGTGAGGCATGATTCTTTCACGTGACTTACGCACTCACTAACTCAACAGCGCACGCACGCACCGACTGGCTCCGGGACAATCTTCGACTCTCTTCGTAGCTTCAGCCTTCAGCTGATCATCATCTTACACCAAAACAAAAATAACCTACCACGTATGACGATTGAGCTCAGTAAACGAAATAAAAAAACACACACTTTCCGCTTTCTTCTGGTCCAAACGTGAATCCGCTTTCGATAAACAATGAGATGAACGCGTTAATATATGTATATAATAAAAACTTCTGAACTCGTTCCTTGGCAAACCTGATAAAACTCTTACATATTTCCTAGAAAAAAGTTTGAGATACAAAAGGAAAAGCTACACAAAGTATGCAACTTGCAAGCTTTTAGTTATAATGAAAGGATTTTGCCGCAGAAACGAGAGAAAAGGGGCGGTTGCGGGAAGGCAGAAAGAGAGGGAGAGTTGGCAAATGGTGAGTTGAGTTTTGTTGAGTATTTTAAGCACGAGAGAGCGAGTGAGGCGGGGATGAATATCGGTCGAAAATTGAAAAATAATAAAGGAGACAGAAGCTAACGGGCGCACAGTGCGTGAATGCGCACCTATTGTATGGAGAGCACACGTAAAATTTAGTACAGAAGTCGTTGCGACACGTCAGCGGTTGTCGCAGAGTGCGCATGGCACTTCGTGCGTAGATTAGTGAGTATGGAACAACAGGTTTTGCCAATTATAAAATCTGAGTTATGTACGGTTGGGGTAAGGGATATATCATCTATATCGTCATTTGGAAAAAAAAATTGGGTCAAAATACTTTAATACCCTCACTTCCCGTTTGAAATTACGGGGTTGGACCTGTCTCCCTGCTTTCTGTTTGGCTTTTATCCAACGGCATGTGAATTGTGACGGTTGTTGAACTTGATTTTGTTTGCTGTCTGTAATATCAGCTGTAAAGGCGCGTCTGGATTGGCTTTGGGTGTGGCTTGGCTACGTGCCCTATTGCTTCACTTGGAGAACGTGATGCTGGCTATGACTTTAACTTAATCATTTTTTACTTCTTCCTAATCTATCCTTATTGGGATTAAGCTTATTGTTTATTAAGGTTGGTTATTTTTAAATTCCCTCTTAAGAGCTGTCTGGTTTGACGGATGTTTGACTGTTGCTATATTCAAAGGATAGCCTTGCTAAACTGAACTAAACCATGCAACTTGTTATCAATTCCTTCCATTCCATAATTAGAAATTTTTTGTTATTATTTGTGCACCAATGAGAATATTCCCACAAATAGATGTTTGTATTCAAATTAATTATTTGGTATGTATGTTATATGCTTTGAATGATTCAAATATAGAAGTAAGATGTTGGATTTTTAGGTAATTTGTGAAAAAAATCAAATTTGGGATTTATAAATTAATAGTTGTTCATCCATCCACCTTAATTTTTTTTTTTTTTTTTTTATCGTTGGTTAGATAATAAAAATAAAATATTAAACATGTTAAATTTTTTGAAAAAAATCATAAATTTAGTACGTTGTTACGAAGATAGACGAATCGAGAAGCTCTGCTTTTGACGAACCAGTCACGGTTGCTTGCTTACTCGACACTGCTTTGTGGTCGATTCAATGTATTGATACTATTACAATTTACTATTTATTAACTTAATCTTAATTAACAAAAATGAGTGGTCCCTTGTCCTAGATCATGATTTAAGAACTCGTTTCACAGGAGCCTTGTTAGGGTTTGAAAGTGTTTTTGCAAATTATTTTAAGGTTCAAAATTTTATTTAAAAACATTTTTGCTATTAAATTACTCCCTCAAATACGTTCGCTCTGAATATTTATATGGTGATTTGATTGGGCAATAGATTTTCTGTTGATCCAATAATTAAGAAGCAAAAGAGGACCCACAGCTAGTGGAGCACATAAGCTTAGTTCTTGATTGGTGGATTTGAGAAATATATGAGTCACCCACTTGCCAAAAAAAAAAAAACTGAGTGGAGTTTTGTACATTTTAAATGCAAAATAAACAAATAGTATTTCCATATGAAGAAAGGAGAAAACTACAGAATGGATCTCCAGCACTGCTGCATTCGATAAAAGAGAAGGGAGACAACAAACCGCATTAAATTTCACCCACTTTCTTGAAATGCAAGCCAATAATAATATTTTCAGTCTGTGAATGAGTATCAATTCTATACAAGGTTGAGGTTCCTCATAATCATGCTTTATTGAGCATTATAAGATGACAAATGGCGCTTTCTTTAGATGGGTGGCTGAGATTTTAGACTTGAGATCCTTGGTGATATAAAGTATGGTTTCTCATATACCATATAGTTTTATTCGTGTATAATGAATTTGGCACGCCATGTGTAAGCCTATTATTGTAATATTAAATATGTGCCATAAAGTATAGGGGTCTAGTCTATCTGCTTACCCCCAAACACAATGTCACAAATCTTCATCACTCTATACATTATCACTTTCTTAGCACCAAATTTCCAAATAAAATTTAATGAAAAAGGAGTTTGAGATACCAATTCAAATTAAATGAAGCTAAATGAAATCGTCAAACTAATGAGCAGCTGCTCAACAAAGATTGACGAGCAGTCTAGTAATAAGTTGGCAGCTCCGACGAGTCTAATGCTTTATGTTTAAACCTCTTTTGATAAACTTATTTAAAAAAAAAACTTTCAAAATTGGTTTTTTTTCCTCTAATTTTCTCTGATTTGTACTAGTTTAGAGAATTATATACACATATTTATATGATTTGATTGTGTTAATAAATTTTGTCAATTTCGAGCCAACTAAAACTCCCATCGATATCTCGGGAGTGTATAATGTCACAACTTATGACATCTCTTACCTAACAATCTTGATATCAAACTGAGATGTTATTTTAATATTAATCTATAATAAAAATTAAAAGTTAAATTTATTTTAATAATTAAATACGTCTAGCAAGTGACTGCAGGACGTACAATTATTCGCCATGGTTCGGTGAGCTATAATCAAAATGTAATACAACGAATGAAAGGGACGAGGATGTGACACGTGGAAGTACGTGATTAATCAAAGCTGATGGGTCACGGCCTAATGACCTTTTTTTTGGAGACAAAGTAATTTGATTACGACTAATTAAGGTTAAGTTCAGCAAATCAAATCGTCGTACGCTGGACTATAGGGTCGGTCCATTATGGTCCTCTTACCCAAGCTTGCGGGATTTGTTAATGGCTTAAGATTCTTTCAGCGTAACAAAAGAGGTATAATTCTATTCCATTTATTACAAACTTAATATTAAAAAATAAAAATTAATATTTTATTTAATAAAGTGTGGACACCAGTATATGTGGAAACAATAGAGGGGAAGAAAATAGTAAACATACTTAAATTAATGATATTTTATTTAATGAATTGATGGGTAGCTACATATAAATGCCTATAAATAGAAACAATAGAAGGGAAAAAATAGTAAACATACTTAAAAATGTTCACTTACGTTGAACTTAGACATAGCTAGCACATATTAAATATAATCTCCAGATATCATATTTAGAAGAATATCATGAAATGAAACTTTTATAAAAATAATCAGATAAAAATTCATTAAAGTTGGAACATATTTTTGTTGTTTTAAATAGATTTCAGAGGAAGGTTAAGATCTGTGAAGCATCGAGTCGGGAAGCGGTGGGCTACAGTCTACAGATATGATAATAATAAATAAATAAAAAATGAAACTTTATTAAAAATGTAACTAAAATCGAGATTGGTATCGAAAATTAAACTTGTTGCTTATAGGTCTGTAGTGTATATTATAATATGAAAGCTGGCCACTCCAAGTTGAATTTTTATAGTATACGAGAGTGGGCCTATCTATCTATCTATCTATCTCGTCGCTGTCGCTGTGCACTGTGTTCTGATTAGTTATCAGAACTCGAGACGAGGAAACCCACGTGGGACCATGACCTTATAGGGCTTAATTTAGAAAGCACTTTTCTCTCTCTCTCTGCGGCTTTTTCAACATCTGCCGAAGTCCAAACGACTCCAAAAGCAGGTTAATCCAATCGCTTCCCAAGTCTCAGCTTCTATATGTTCAGAGTCTTATTATATTTGTAATTAGGCGTAAGCATACTCAGATGGATTATCAAACCTAAAAGGGAAGCAATGCATCACAGTCGCATTCCACATTAGGACTACAACTAACCACGCCCTGAAAGACAGGGTTGGCTCAATTAATATGGACGGCCCTAACCATACTTTGTTGACTGGCTTTCTCCGCCATTGCATGTGAACCAGCTGCTTCCTACTTCGTTTGCTACTTTCTGGATATCATTTCATATGATATGACTGTAATTGTAATATAGCGTTATAGATCGATATGACCTCTTATCTAATTCCACATTTTTTCTTCAATGTTAATAGTATATTGTTGAAATTGAAATCTCCTTTTAAGGTACGTAACAATATTATTTATTTCATATTAGAAATCGCATATACTTGTGTTATGATGTTGATGTTATTTACTACATTATAGAAAAGCATATAAATATTAGTTGATGGTAAGGTTTTGTGACATCCCACCTCGCTTGGAAATGATAAGTTTGGATAAGTTAAGTATCATGTGAACTCCTTAAAAATTGGAAATCGTTTGTGTTGCAAAACCCAAAAACAAAATCGTGACACACTATGTGTCCAAATAATCCATATAAGCGCCAGGCAATGAGGTGGGGGTGTTGCAGGTTCATTCATTTTGTAAAGGATATGAATGATGTTATATAAATATTTTTATTCATTTATTTNAAAAAAAAAAAAACCATTAAACGTCTTATTATGAAACAAAAAACTTGATAATTGTTGTTTGTTTCTTTTAGTTATGGATTGACATATGTAAAATTTTCATGGTTTGAATTTAGCAATAGCATGTACGTACTTACATTTTAACGTGACAAGCTCACCGGTCGCCAACTTTCTTCTACCTACAGCACAGCTTTCGTTGCTGAGATATGGGCAATGTCACGTGAAGCAGAAGATCATCATATGTCTACAATACCAAGCAATCCCCATCTCTTTCATAAGCAAACCAGGTTAGTTTTCATTGTTTTTCTCCTTGACCTTACGTGGGGTTAGAGTACGAAATTGTTGTCAAATAAGGTAAGAGCAGGTGTAACCAAGTTGTTGCAATTCAACAATTCTGTTCATAATTAATCCTATCATTTAAAATAATAGTTTCTTCCCATCGCTCTCTTACTATTCCATTGTTGTGATTACCATATATACATTGCACCAACCATTCGTGTATTATTATTTTAAACTGATATCACAGACAAGGAGGCAAGAGATTGATTTTGCTTGTATGCAGTAGCTTTCAGAAGTGGGAAAGCAGATGGCAAGGTTCATTCATTTAATAAACCAAATGGGACATATATGATCTCACACTAATAATTGATCAAGATTTATAATAACTTATAAAACCTGAATGGAAGAATAATAAGGAGAATATATTAGTCTTCTAATGCAAGTTGCAATTGGAGATTGAGGCAGCTAAGCCTGTAATCTCTTATTCCCAGTCACAAGCTTCCAAAATGGTTAGTGCTTCTTCTACAACTAACTTTTGGTGCCTTGTGATCTTAGGATAACCCTGAATCTAAAAAATATATTTTTTTTTTCATTTTGATTATAATATATGTCATTAAGCAGATGCAAAATTATTAAAGTGACTCAATATCATTCATCTCAGATTTCAGTTGATGGCCTATCAAATTATTTAATATCCTTCCTAATAATATATAATCTCTCACCTGTATAATATGCAGGCCAGTTCCAAATTGCTTCTTATATAGTCAACAAACAAATATATATTTTCATTCATTATAGCGCTTGATTAGAGTAGACAATAATTTATTATTTTTTAAGTATTTGGAATATTTTTTTTTTAGTGAAGCATATATAAGGGCATTCCTTGATGTACGTGTTTTCTAGAAATTGTTTTTAATAATTTAATTAGTTAAAATAATGGTCAACAAAACATTCTCAAGCAAACTAATTTCAATTACACTACTGATTATTCAATGGGTAAAATTTGCGCTTTTTGTAGCCTTCCAGAAACAAAACAAGGGTGATTATGCTTTTCATAAACGACTCAAGATGATACGAAAACACTCGTGTGTCAGCTGAAAATTTATGGTCAAGATCTTATTATAATGGTTTCCAATCATCTAATTATGGATTGTTAACTTCAAATAGTGAATGTGATGGTGTCCATATTATATGATAATTGAGTCGTTGGTTTTTTAATAATTTTAGATATACAACATGTCCATATAATCAATTATATACAATTTGACACAACTTGATATAATGTGATTTGATTGGATAAATATTATTATGATCTTTATTATAATTTATTTATTTATTATCGTTTTTTACCTATCCAATAATATTTATCAGCTCAAATTGTATGGAGTTGCACATGTAGGATTACTGTTTGTTTTTCCTTAGAATCATGGAAGAGATATGAAATGTNTATGGAATTCTAGGGTCGTTGGCTGTCATGATTACTTTCAACTTATAATCTCCGTACTTGTCTTGGGTCTCGGAAGGGGGTAAATACATAGACACCCCCAAGGTATATCATAAATAACAAATTTACCCTTATCTTTCAGAAAGTAACATAAAGACCCCCGTAATTTGCTTCCGTTATTAGATCCGAGACAACGTGAGGACAGTATTGTATTTTTAGTTAAGAAATTATTTAAAATTAAAAAATCTTCTGACTTTAAAAGAAGTTCGCTCAGGTTTTTAGAAGAGGTGCGCAGGAGAAAAAAGGTGCTCATGAGAATAATCTCTCATCTTCCAACTATGTTTCCCCTTTGATCTTGAA
>JANLJB010001973.1:8712-20846 GCA_026212285.1 Bursera cuneata | reverse complement strand
CAAACATGAACCATACCCGACCCACATTCGACCCACCTCAGACGAGTGCCTAGCCATCAGAGACCACCTCTTGGCTCTTCATGGTATCCCTCAAGAATTCGTCAAGTACCGGAATCAGAGACTCAATCACAAGGCCCACAACAGTGATGGCATCAAATCAGAGCCGTCGGACGATGATGGAGTGGAGGAGACTGTGTTGGATGGTTTACTCAAAACTGTGCTTTCGCAGAACACTACTGAAACCAACTCTCTCAAAGCTTTTGCTTCTCTCAAGTCCGCATTTCCCACCTGGGAAGAGGTGACTTTTCTCCTTCAGTTTCGAACTTTTCGTTATCTGCTTTTGATTGGGTTTCATTGTTTTGATGTTTTACTTGTGTGTTTCATGAAGGTTCTTGATGCAGAACAAAAATGTATAGAGGACGCCATAAGATGTGGAGGTTTAGCCCCAACGAAGGCTTCTTGTATCAAGAATATATTAAGTTGCTTGCTTCAGAGTAGAGGAAAATTATGCTTGGAATATTTACGTGATTTATCTATTGATGAGATTAAGGCTGAGCTCTCTCGTTTCAAAGGAATTGGTCCCAAGACGGTAACTTCTTTTCTCCTTCTCAGTGACCTTGTCATGCTTGTCTAATAGAACATTGCTCCTTCATTACTAAGAATTAATTTTACCAATATCCCTCCATTTGCTTATGTTTACATTGTCTCGCCTCTAGTAGCTGGTACATTTCTACTTATGATGTTTTTATATTGAATGCTTATCAGTAGTTTCTTCCCAAATATCGCAAAATCCAAGTGAACCATTCATCTGTTTGTTCTCTAACATCAACTGCATTTCTGAAAGATATCAGACCGTGTGGCCTGCATGGCTGTAAAATTTTTTGTAATTTTCATGATACTGAATTGCATTAAGTCATGGTAGTCAACAAATTTTGGTTACAGTTCATTATTACAATGTAGGGAGACTTTACTTCTTGGTCTCTCTGAGGATTATTTGACAAAATGTTCCATTTAAGATCTCAAAACTTATTCGGTTTAGAGACTAAACAAATTTGTGCTACGAATGTTGGGAGAAGGGAGGCATTACCTCTTGAAATGCACAACTTACTGGTTGTTCCCTTCTGTAGTCATTTATTTGGATAGGAATATTTGTCTGTTATGTAAACTTTAGAAAGTAATGGGCAATCTTTTTAAACTAATTGAGCAGTTTGTTCCTTGTTTGAAGGTAAATCCATCACTAAACCAAAGAATATAATCATTTGCGTGCACTATTAAGTCCATGTTTTTGACAAGTAGGCTACATCCTTATAAATGAAAATGGTCCAAGCCAAAGGTTCAACTATGACTTCGAGATAATATGAATTGTGGTCTGAGATATTTCAGTCCCATGTATAATGATACTCTTTATTTATTTATTTGATTTTGAATTGAACTTTATAATATTTTCATCATTGCATCTAGCCACTGCATAAGATCTTGATAATTGTGAAATGCATTACAGGTGGCTTGTGTATTAATGTTCAATCTTCAGCAAGATGATTTCCCTGTGGACACACATGTGAGTATTGTATTATTCGAACGAATTTCGCTTCCCAGAGTACAGTTATACTCATAAATCTATGGCTTATTAGGTGTTTGAGATTGCAAAGGCAATTGGTTGGGTCCCAGCTGTGGCAGACAGGAACAAGACTTACCTTCATCTTAACCAACGGATCCCAAATGAACTTAAATTTGATCTGAATTGTCTTCTGTTCACACATGGTAAGCTCTGTCGTAACTGCATCAGGAAAGCGGGTAACCATCAAAGAAAGGAATCTCATGATAATCCATGTCCTCTACTAAATTACTGTAAGGACTCTACTACAATGTAACTAAAAAGGTGAAGGTTTGATGTGTACTTTTGCAATATGTGAAAATCTATTCCTGTGATGCCTGACGGCTCATTTATTCATTCTTTTTGTTTTCCTCCCTTTCTTTTTTATGGATCTCCTGTTTGCACCTAAAAATTATTTTCTGGCTTTTGTCCTAATTTGCCTCATCTAACCAAGTCATTGTCATATAATGGGGAAGAAAACCATATATTTAAGAGACATCCTGGAGTCCTTATTGAGAGAATAGGAGCAAAGAACTTATTATCTTTCTTCTAGTCTCTTTTCTTTTATGGGTCACAATTGATTGTTCCATTGTGAAATTCACATGGGAGATAAACAAATTGTTATGCTGGGAGTCATCAATGACTTAAGTGATCTGAGGAAGTGAACGGAAATGGTAAATCTTTGGACACGATTTTGTCTGGGATAGAGGGATTAGTTGAAGAGGTAAGTTCTATAGACACTGGAGCACAAGAAGTATGAGTGCCAAGATTAATGAACTCACAAGCTCAATTGGAAGCCGAGGCTGAAGAGAAGATGATTGCAACTTCAAGAAAAGAACACCCAAAATATTCTCAATTAACCTCATTTCTGTCCATGATTCTTTTTCTTCTTGTGTACCTGAGTTAGACCTTTGTGATCTGAATTGTTTAGCTCTCTCACCAAATCCATTGTTCTGACTTCTCATAGTCCTTTTGAATGAAAGACCAGCAGCAAACCTGTCTGTCATCAAGCCATCTCCCTTTAAAACAAGTCCGTAACTTTGAATAATCAATTAGGTCTTGCTCAATAACCAGATAACTGCAGGTACTCTGTAAGTGGGTGTCAAGGTTGGAAAACTTGAAGAATGATCATCTTCTTAACTGCTACTTGTTTTAGAAAATTGAGCATAGTAAGGGACGTAGTGCTTTTTATATGGGGTGGGAGGGCACTGAACTGTAATGCAGAATATTAAGCACAAATGCTTGCTGAAGTGAAAAGACATATCAAATTGTTAAGGGAAGCTGAAGTGTAATTTAACTTTTCCTATTGCACTGCACCTGAACAGCGTATAGTCATCCTAAATTCTAATTCATGATTAATCTCAGCCATGTGTTGTTAATTTGTTGTATACTTCATAATTGATGGAAAGCAGTCCTACCACCATCACCCTTTTCTCAACTTGTTTGTCTAGTTTCGATGAAACTCGGATTTTATGCAGGTAGAGGTTGTTGGTCTTTTGCTCTTTTTTATAAAGATTTAGTCTTCAGAAGCAAACTTTAAACTTTAGTTTCCTTTTTATTGTCAAAAGAGTAATGGGGAGGAAAAGAAAAAGAACAAGAAAAAGAGAAAGATGATCAACTTTATTTTACTGCTTTTTGTTTGAGCTGGGAATCGAGTAATGGTTATTTGTGGTAGTATACAAGCTCTCTTACCCTTCCACGATGACACGTGGTAGTATACAAGTTTGCTCAAATTTACACACGATATGGATAATATCGAAATCCAATCTAACAAATCCTTGTAATGGGTCAACGGTGCTTCTGGGGTTGAGTTTACTATAATGCTATTGATATAATTTCATTAGCATGTGCCCATACAAATCCCTTGTGAGATATACTAAGCCATTTCAAGCAATACTTATTGAAATTTGTGAATTATTAATTATCCACCAAAAAAAAAAACGTTTTCTTAAGTTCAAGTAATTTTTTTTCATAAAAATAGTATGATTTCTATTAAATTATTTTTTAAAATGTTTATAAACTTTTAAAATTTCCCCTTATTCATTTGCAATGATATCTTCAACTCAATCGAGATTAGAATGAATTAAAACTTTTTAATTATGGAGTTTTCGATAATTATTGAGTTATTTTGAACGATAACATGAGAAATACTTCAGGATCTGCAGTAGTGACAGGTTAGCTGATAGTTAATATAAATTCTATGATGTGCCACTCAAAGAGCTGTGATTGGTCAACTGTTGTTTAATTACGTAATAACTTGGCTTTTACGAGTTGCTATTGCTAGGCAGGAAGGCTTGGAGCCGACGTGAAGTACATCGACAAGGGGCAGCAACAGGGCAACTTCAAGTTCAACATCACCTGATTGAATACCATCGAATACCATCTTTTTCTTCGTATCATCCACCGGGTCTCCCTCTACTTTCCCCACTTGCATTTCTAACTTCTCTTATAATACAAAACCAATACCAAACCGAACCACAGTCGTTGTAAATGTTTTCTTGTAAAACTGTAACATGGGTTCTTCATGTCTTCCTCCTCATCTCTCCTTTGTTCTCCACGCTTTCTCTTTCTCACTCCGATCCTTATTGGTCAGCTAAGAAGAGAAACATGAAGGAGAAAGTGCGCCAGATGTATGTAATTGTATTCGTCAAATTTATACTACCATAATTAAACTTGCTTCAATTCCGTTTGTTTTGGATTGTTTTTCAATTTTTGTTTCAATTGAATGATGGGTATCTTTTATTTTGTCCAGCGATTGAGTTTTTTTATGTGAGGATTGTAGAAAAATGGTTACCTGATTTGTTTGTTTCTTCTTCTTTGCAGGTTTTACCATGCATATGAAAACTACTTGACCCACGCATTTCCAGTCAGTTCATTTTCCTCGCTGATCATTTTCATTATGATTTTTTTTTTTTGGGTATTTGAATTTGAATTTGATTTTCATTCTATTCTTTTGCAGCATGATGAGTTGAAGCCTCTTACCAAAAGTTTTACGGACTCCCTTAGTGAGCTTGGAAATCTGAAGGTAGTTTTTTATTAATTGAGAGCAAAATTAATTAGCGAAAGGGAAAGTAACATCCTTTTAATCTCATGTACAGCTTGAACACTTGCCCCAACAATATAATGGATCTGCCCTTACGCTTATCGAATCTTTGTCCAGGTATTATTGTGTTTGTTGAAGTACAAGTTTATAGATACTGAAATTGATGCTTTCTATATGCCATTCAAAAACAATGTTGAATCCTTGTTCTAATACAAGTTCGATCTCTCAGCCTTGTTATCCTTGGTAACAACACAGAATTTGAAAGGGCAGTGCTTTGGCTTTCTGAAAATTTGACATTTGATGTTGATGCAAGGATAAATCTTTTTGAGGTATATAATTAGTTATTTAAGTTGTATGTTGATTTTTGTGTACAGGTCTGATTCTACTTAAAAGTTAATGAGGCTAGTAGCTCTCGTGTTAAATTTGAATGTTCTATGGGAAGTGATAATTACTGTCAGTCAATTTGAAATATCTGTTGACTTCTTTTCTGTTCGATTTCCTCAATGTAGTGCAACATAAGAGTTCTTGGAGGACTTCTTTCTGCCCATATTCTTGCTACTGATTCTGAAAAGAGGTTAATACAAGGATCTTACAAGAATCAGTTGCTTACTCTGGCTGAAGACCTAGGACGACGGTTTTTACCTGCATTTGATACACCTACTGGATTGCCATATGCATGGATTAACTTAAAGGTACTACCTAAAACTTGATCGATATCAAGGATGGGGTGATGCTTCTCAAATGCCATATACAGTATTAATTTTCTTAAAAGCAAAGTTAACTGATAAAAAGAAAAACCCATTTTGATTAGAACCTTTTAGCACTTGGCAACTTTCTACATTTTGCAATAATGTTGGTGTATGTTTAACCAATATATGCATAGAGTGTCACATAAAAAGATACGTAATGATGGTTAACCTTTCTTGTATAATACTCTTTGGGACTTAGCCATGAAACTCCTGTCGTCTTATTTCAAAATGGATCATTTTTTATAGGAATAATAGGAGAACATCTGTATTTCTGTATCTGGGGATAATTCCTTATAATTTTTGGAAAGTATGAGTGCGTTCTGCTGGTTTTGTCTGTAAGAAGGATATATGACTCCGCATCAATGCGAAATTCTGTGGACAGTATGGAGTGATGCAGAATGACACTACTGAAACAAGCACCTCAGGATGTGGTAAGGAAATTGTCATTCATGGTTTGAGATGGGTTCATCACAGAATCATCCTTTTTCCCCCTGAAATTGTTGATTTCCATGGTTGAATTCAGGTTCTCTTATTCTTGAAATGGGAACATTATCACGGTTAACTGGTAATCCCATATATGAATCGGCAGCTCTACGGGCTCTCCGTAAATTATGGAGCATGCGCAGTTCTTTGAATCTGCTAGGAACAACATTGGATGTGACAACTGGGCAGTGGACTGAGTACTCTTCTGGTATAGGTGCTGGTATGTGTACACTGGGCTTCCAATTTATTAACTACATGGTCTTATGTAATGCTGTTCTTGGTTGCTCTAATATATCAGCTTCATTTAGTTTACCTGCACACATATGTACTGTGATACAATTTTAAATGCCTTGCTGCTCCTTATTTAATCTAATGGTTGATATCTTATCTCTCTTTCATAATCATTATTATTATTATTATTATTTTTATGTTCGGTTCCATTTTTCATCTTAAAGGGGTTGATTCATTCTATGAGTACTTGTGCAAAGCTCACATTCTTTTTGGGAAGGAGGACCTTTGGAGAATGTTTCATTCTGCTTATCTAGCTGTGCAGAAATATTTCAGATATGGCCCATGGTACTGCATTGAGAACATATGATGTTGTCTAACTGAATGTTTTATCATGTTTTTTGGTCATTTTATTTTGTTATAAATTCCTTAAGGTTCAGCTTGGCTCTTCTTTTGTCTTTTTCTCTTTCCCTATCCTTTTACTACCTGTTTCTTGTACTTTATTTTCAATTCTATGGAGGTTGTTATATTTGTTCAAAACAAGAGATTGGAACCATGCTAGGATGATTTGGGGCTGGGGAGGTATTTGGCTGTACTTTGTATCAATTTTGAAATTAATGTTAACTGGATTTGATGAGTTTGAATCATTTGTTAACCTGAATCAGGTGCTAGATTTTCTTTTGGTGGGTTGATTTATTCTGGCTTGGGCTGTAATCTATGAAGTAATTGGCATTTTTCCTTCTTAGGTCTGAAATCTTAATTTTTCCTAATGCTAATCTACATCTCACAGACATCCGGTTTTCTGAAATTTTTTAATCATTTGGGTGAAATTTCAGTCTGTCAAAGCCAGATTTCCTCATTAATTGTCTTCATGTGTGGCAGAATAACATAAGAACATCAAAATGCTTATTTTTGAATTACTGCAATAATTTATTTCTAGGTTTCAGAATCTCTGGATATATTTCCTAAATCATTTTACCTGAATTTCACCCAATTTAACTTGGTTGTCTGTATATTTGAGTTCAACCAACAAATGAAATCCATGTTATAAGCCAACAGTTTAAACTATAACATCATGCTGTTATAAGATTTTTTTATTATTAATATGGATAAAAATGGTACAAGAAGACTAAGGTATTGTCAAATAATATAAGGAAATGACTAGAATCCTTCATAAACAAACTTGTAGAGACTTCATCCTTGGTGAGAGGCTGAGTTAGCTAGATTTTATTCTGTCTCAGTTAATAAATGTAAAACAATAATTACGGATTGTCGAGTAATAATAAATAGCCTTTTCTTCAAATATGATTTTTTTCTTTTAACTGAGTGTAATTGGCATATATAGTGAAGCTTCTGGACAGTTTTACAATTAACAGATTACAAACTTCTATTTTCAAATAAAATTACACTTTCTGGGAACTTAAAAGGGAAAAAAATAAAGGAAAGAAAAAATTAGATAGTTGATTATAGTTATTTAATTACTTCAGAGTGTTCTTCATGGCTGATTTTATGCATATTACTGTTATTCAGGTACCATGAAGCTGATATGAGAACTGGAAGAGCAACCTATTGGCAGCTTACAAGTCTTCAAGCATTTTGGCCTGGTCTACAAGTAACTGAACTGAAGTCCTTAACATACTTATGTATGAAAATTTAAGCCTTGAGAAAGGATCATTTGACCTTTATATTTGAATTTTTACAATAGGTTCTTGTTGGGGATATTGCTGCTGCTAATTCATCACACCGTGAATTTGTTTATGTTTGGAAGAAGTTTGGTGTACTACCAGAAAGGTATGAAGCTTTTTGAAGTTTTCTTTAGCACAAAACATGCCTTCTATCTATTCTTTCTGGGGCTGGCTTGTCATTCCATTTTACATATTTTAATGCAAGAAAAATAATCAGAATAAACCTTTTAGGTATCTGCTGGACCATCAAATATTACATCCAACTGAAAAGTATTATCCTCTGCGTCCCGAATTGGCCGAGTCTACTTTCTACCTATATCAAGCAACTAAAGGTGCTAATTGTTTCTGTCATTCTTAATTTCTAATTGACCTTTAACATTTATTTTTTCCCTTTATAATGTGAAAAGAATCTATATCATGCAAATATAATATGTATAGCTTCGTACCTGATCAAGGCTTACAGATTCTTTGACAGTACTTTTTGCCTTCCAGCTCTTACCTTATCTAAAGCTTTTATATATTTGTTTGATTGGTGTCTCGTCCTCAGATCCATGGTACTTAGAAGTGGGTGAATCAATTGTTAATTCTCTTAATTCATACACTAAAGTTGACGGAGGGTTTGCAAGCGTTAGAGATGTAACCACTATGCAATTGGAAGATCATCAACATAGTTTCTTTCTTGCTGAGACGTAAGATTCTTTGTTCCAGTACAACGGAACGGAATTGTAATTGTGATTAATGAGGTGTAGATTGTATTCGATCATTGAAGAATATCTTCTTTTGTAGGTGCAAGTACTTATACCTTCTCTTTGATGATTCTTTTTTGGTTGACCGGAATTACATATTCACAACTGAAGGTCACCCACTTCCAGTTTTGAGTTCTTGGCATGAGAGGCTTCCAGATGCCTACATCCCAACAAACTGGACTTTTCACAAGGTATTCATTTTATGCGTCTTTTGCATGATGATCCATCATTGGGAAAAGCCATTTGACAGTTCCAAAATTAGACTTACTGATTAAATCAAAAAATTCTAYGAACTTTTTTTTTTTCCTTCATTGCCTTGAAACTATTTTAATTACTTATATCTCACTTTGTCTTGCATTTCKATTAGCTATTAGCAGTTCTGGGTCCATTGTGGTACCAATCTAAATAGTGACATGAACCATAAAGATGCATAGGTGAATGAAATTTTCAATTATGCAGCGTGAAAGGCAGTCAAGACGAGCAAGTGCGATGACTTTGCAAGTCTGTCCGGCAACAACTTTGAAGCCAAGACATGGCAGCCAACTGGTTGAGAGTGCTTGCCACATCCTGGATACTCGTACTGATCACAGATGTTTCAGTGATGAAGATTGTGGAGTTGACTCAACTAGTTGTAGAAGAAGATCATGTAGCATGGCTGGTTTCTGCGGGCTCTGGTTAATATGATTTTCCCATACAATGCAAGCAGAGTCTTTTTACAGAAGGGAAATTTATGTAATTCTTTCTGTTGAAAGATGGTTTCTTACAACAGGTATGCATGTATACTAATACAAGAAAATTACAAAAAGAGGATAGAAATACACGTTACGGAAATTGTACTGAATAGTGCCATTTATTTTTTGAGTTATAGTGATCGACCAGCATTTTATTTCTCCTGCAACAAATTCCAGTTTAATTTCTCACAGAATTTTACTTTGTATCACATGTGCTACTTTTGCGAGAGCCCAATATGAGTTACCGGCAGCTAATAATTGCATTTTCGGAAAATTTCGCATAGATTGTGATTTTATACAATTATAAATATGCATCGGCCATAAATGAACGGGAATTTTCAAAATTTTACTTACAGTTCGAAGGTTCTGTCCAACAACGTACCAAAATTTGTGTTCTGTACTGTAATCAACGCATTTATCCATACAATTATAAATTTGCAATGGCCATAAATGAACAGGAATGTTCAAAATTTTATTACAGTTTGAAGGTTGTTTCCTACAACTTACCAAAATCTGTGTTCTGTATTGTAATCAACACATTTTGCCCAATGACACATTCTGAAGTGTTTGGTTACAAATGGAGTGAATCATTTCAACCATAAAAGTCTAGTTTCTCCCCATCTGAAGGGGACTGAAGAAGATCACACTTCAATACAAGTCATAGCTTTGATTGGCTATCACTAGTCGTTGCTATCTTCAGCATTCTAACAAGCAAGCACTTGATTCTTTAACGATGTGTGATGCTGAACTGTGACTTCGAAAGACTGGTCTCCACTCTCTATCCCAAGTCCAGCTGGATCGCTGATCATAATGCGTCAAAAGGGAGCCAATTAGTATATGGCAGACATTGTACGGGCCAGCCAGCAAGTGGGCTTAGATTACAGATGTAGTAATGACAGCTCAGCTGGGGTTTGCTTTTTTGTTTGTCGTCTTCAGTGACTCGGACGTTAGATATTAGATATTTCATTCTTGAGCAATCCTGGTCAGCCTAACCACTACGCCATAGTTATCTGAAACACGCCTTGAAATGGAAGCAGGTAGAGAGGATAGGCAATGACCCACTGCCCTGATTTGTTTACTATGCATTTCTCGCTTGGGGTACAGCGCTTGCAATTATTAACCCAGCTATATGCAATAAAAGTACTCTCTTTGATTTGCAAAAGTGATGATCGAAGCCTGGTCCTAGGTTGATCTTGCTTCAATGTTCCATTAGACTACAGTAACCACCTCAGGGAAGAGTTGAGCTCTTTATCAGAAAAGAATAATGAACAAATCCTTTAATGCTCCCATTGGCCGACGTGGCATCCCTTTAAGTTTAATCCTGTGTCAGAGCATTAAAAGGAGAAAAATTATCTCAAGATTATCAACTCTTTACCGTCATGATGCATGCACTTATTATCGAATAAAGAGATTTACTTTTTAGCCATTTGGCGCATGCAAACACTAGGTGACATCACTAGGAGGTCTTATGGTAATTAAAGATAAAAAAAGCGAACGGTTCAGTCAATTACAAACGTATCGCCCGCTATAAATAGCATGCAATGATGCCATGCCAAACGTATCTTGGTGCACTTCAAACTTCAGCTATTCATCTGCGGTTCTGTAGTAGCAAGCTGCAAGTATGGAAGTTCGCGTACTTCTCCTGTTAGGAGTTTTGGCATTCGGCCTTGGAGTTGCAGAGGTAATCAAAGATTTCTTTTTTTTTTTGGGTTACCTTTGGCTATGGGTTTTGTTCAAGAGTCTGATCTTAGCATTTGGCCAAATATGCAGGTTTCATCTGATCTCAAAATAGAAGAAGAGGAAGTAGCCGATGTTGGCCAGGCAATGCATTTTAGTTTATGTTTTCTTTAAGTTATTGTACGCTAGTGTTTCCGTTTCATAATTTTCACAACTTCATGGATAAAGCTAGTGACACATTTTAGTTGTTTTTCTTGTTAGAATCTATCAGCTTGTTGTGAAAGGTGGAAACAGAAGGCTCATGCAAGACATAGGTGGGTTTCCAACTGTCCGTATAAATGTTCATTTCTCGTCTTTTTTATCATCATTACTTGGTTATTTTTCACTCTAAATTTCATCTGAGAATGAGCCACTGATCAGTAATTGAAGTAACTTAAAAACCCACAATAGAAGTTGACCTCGTAGCCTTACATGGCCATTAATTAAAGCTGGCAAATGGCAAATAGAGAATGAATAGGCAAAACAAAGCAATAAAAATGTTTGGCAGAAATTAATGCATAAATGTGATGTAACTGCAAACGCGACATGCATCCATTCACAGAACATATTGACTATTTGTCGTTCTTTAAGCGGATATATATGTGACATGCCTCTAGTCCCATTCATGTTTGTTCTTGTTGTTTTGTATTTGGGGATTCAGATTGTGGAGGGTTGTGCAAGCAGAGGTGCAGTCTTCACTCGAGGCCGAACTTGTGCAACAGGGCATGCGGCACCTGCTGCATAAGGTGCAAGTGTGTGCCGCCTGGAACCTCGGGGAACAGGGAGGTTTGTGGAACTTGCTACACTGACATGACTACTCATGGGAACAGAACCAAGTGCCCTTAGGCTCACCNCAAATAGAGAATGAATAGGCAAAACAAAGCAATAAAAATGTTTGGCAGAAATTAATGCATAAATGTGATGTAACTGCAACATCGAGATTTGGCGTTTGACGTCATTGGTTAATCCATGAATCTGCTTTTTGACTTGGGTAAGTTGATAACCCAACCCATGAACCCATTTTTATAATCCCACGCGACATGCATCCATTCACAGAACATATTGACTATTTGTCGTTCGTTAAGCGGATATATATGTGACATGCCTCTAGTCCCATTCATGTTTGTTCTTGTTGTTTTGTATTTGGGGATTCAGATTG
>JANLJB010001969.1:13734-41050 GCA_026212285.1 Bursera cuneata | reverse complement strand
ATATAAGCAGAAGAGGTGGATGGGAAGAAAAGTTTTTCCAAGGACAGGGCAGAACTTCTCAACAATCTAATGCCATTACTATAGAAGAAACCATAAAAGCATTCACTGTTCTTATTATTTTGAGGCAAGCAGGGGATCTACAACTAATATTAAACTATAATCTAGAGTGGGAACTTACTTGACATCTATCTTAACCGGCTTAATGCCACGAGCACGTAAATCAGCTTCTTTGTTATCAAAGAAGCCTTCTGGAAGAGCTCCCTTTGCTTGCTTGGTTTCTGGAGCAGCAATCTGCTCTGATTTCTCTGTAAGCTCCCTGGCAGGCTGAACATTTTTTGCTTGTATAGTGGCACCAATAGGCAATCCAGACTCCACTTCCTGAGTTTTAGCAGAACTCGCAGAGTTTGTAGATGAATCATGATCCACCAACTTGACAGAATCTGTAACTAAAGTTCATTATCCAGTCAATTAAATCAACAGTCAAATCATCATTTTCTAGAGATTCAGGCATGATCCAAAGCGCTCAGTACTATGATTAACAACAGGTGATATAGATTTCATCATGATTATTAAAAAAAAAAAACACTAATTTAAGAAGGGGAAAAAAGATCATAGACAAGTGCTTACCGGTTTTTGTCTCCTTCACCTCATGATTATCAAAAAAATTTGGAGGAAGCACCGAAGATGGTTTTGTTTCAGCTAATTTTTTTGATGGTCGAGGTTCGGGATTTTTCAACTCCAAATGATGTTCAGTTTTAGAGACATTGACCCTGGGCTCGGGTTTTGTTTTGCCAGCCTGAGAAAGTCCAGCTGCACTAGCTTTGATGTTACTAATTGCCTACCCAACATAAGCTTCCCGTTAGGACATAAGCAATTTGAGCAATTTGTAGAAGTTAAAACATAACTGTTGCATATATGGTTATGAAAAATACAAAAAAAGAAGAAAAAAAGATAGGTAATTACAAAAATAAAAAAAGCTGTAACAACCCATCCAAACATGGTCCACATCAGACAACAAGCAAAGTAAAAATTGACTCAGCAGAGTGAAAGTAAACTAACACTGGAAAAACCTTTCTTGCTAATATGGACAGAATGAAAGAATTTCGACATTAATATTCTCGAGAAGGAATGATCAAGCACCAAAGATCTATCAAGCATCATTTCAATTAAAATAGTGATACAATGAACCAAAAAATATAACAATTTAGCATCCCAACTAGTAATAATTAAAACAAGAATTAAACTCACAAAAAAAAGTTCTCAGTAAACACTAACTTAGACTCACTCTACCACTTCCAAAATTTGGCTCACAAGACTTATACATATGGCTTCTAAACTCAAAGGAGCTCAACACCATGGAAAAGTCTTGGCTCTTCACCGTGACAAGCGGCCACATCATCTGAACATCCGCACATCCGTTCAATAAAATCATATAATTCTACAAACATTTATATTCTCTTTTTTCAAACATCTTAAACATTACCATTCATGTTCAAAATAAATGCATACACAACTCTAAGCCATCAATAACAAGCTAATTAAGTTATCTCCCAACCAAGCCCCTCTCTACCACTGAAACAAAAGGCTTAAAATGCTCTAAAGCAACATAGGTTGCTCATGCAGTAGCAAAAAAAAAAATGTCAAATAATTGGTGAAAACCTAATTGACCCATTAAAGAGCAGCAAAAAATAGGCTAACCTGATGATGCTTACGGGAAGCTTGGTGGGCATCCCATAGAGACTCGGACTTCAAAACGACGTCGCAGACCCGACAAACGGGTTGATCAAATTCATTATACCTATAAAAATTAAATCAAAATATTAACGTTTCTAATCTMAGAAAAAAAAAAAAWGAAAGCTCGTCGTTTGGGGTTCTGTTTTTTTGTTTACCTCACAAGAGGAGAGTTTATGCGCTTGTCCTTCTTCTGGGCATTCAATTTGGCGCGAAACAGCGCCTTCTTCTTCGCTTGCAAGTCATCCATTTTGATTTCTATTGACTGAAACTTCCGGCGACGAAAATTATTGAGAAAGCAAGAAGAGAAGGTAGAAGGGAAGGTTTCGGACGGGTTTCCGGGTCGACGAGGAATATGGAAACGGATTGTCGACCTTCTGGGTGGGCTTCGATCTGTTAAAACCAGGAATATTGGTCTTCCGAAAGCCCATTCAGAATATTCCTTCTGTTTTCTATGCATAATTTGCGAGAATCATCAAGTTTTGAGATGTGTTTTTTAAATTTAGTCAAATTTTATTTTTTTTTTACAAATTTTAAAAATTTAAATTAAGAGGTCTTATTTTGAATTTGATATGTTTTTTAAAAATTTAGATGTCATAATCCGTCGAATGTTCGACGCTTGTTGTTGGACACTATTAGACGATGTTGAATACTATCAGACGATTATCTTTCAGAATTTTTTAATGTTATCTATCGTTGAACACAAGGTCATCATATCTAAATTATTCAAATGCGAGTATATTTTTAAAATTTTTCCTAACGTTAGTTCTATTTTTAGGTCTGTTTTTACAATTCTTTTATTTATTTATTTTATTATCTAAGTGATGAGCTCATAAATTGACAAACGAACGAGATTATATAATTTGATAAACCAATTTCATAGAGTTGATAAGCATTTCACTCATCAATCAAGTACATCAAGTTAATGAACACAACTCATTAGCTCATCAAAAGCGTACTTCAACTTATCTAGAAAGGTTGTTTTGTTCTTAAAGTTAAACTTGGATAGATAATTAAACAAAACATTGAACTTACCACAATTAAAAAGCCTCTTAGCTTAATTATTTTCTCTAAAAAAAATTTATCCAAATAAAAACTACTTTAATTTTTTTATGCTTATGTTATTTAATTTAAATTAAAAAAAGCAAATATAAATTAGAAAGCAATAAAAGAAAGTAAAAGAATACAAAAAAAAAAAAGACCGATATTATGGATAAAAAAAAAAGTGTTGAGGGTGATTCAATACTGTTACCGAAGGGAAGCAAAAAGAATGATCTACACATAGGCGATTAAGGAAATTAGGTTACGTTTGATACTCGACATTGTATAATATAGTATTATATTGTATCACATTGCATTATATAGTATTCAAAATAATACCATATGAAAATCACATTATGTTTGGTGCAACAATGTATTGTATTAGTCTAAAAAAAGAATTTAAATTATAAAAGTAATACTTAGGACATTCAAGTTTGGCCTCGAGTCCGAGGCGCTTAGACCAAAATCGAGGTGAGCAGGGTTGGGATCTATGATAGCGTGCGAACTCAGGATTGCATGAGGGCAAAAGGGTTTCATTTTTTTTTTTTTTTTTTTGAATTAGTACCATACAATGTAACCTAATGTTGCTAATTAACTTTGCATCCATGCGTATAAGAGTTGTACTTCATATTATTTAATACTAAACAAAGTTATAACTAAACACGTGTATTGTGTTACATAGTACTAAGTAACAATTTATTATTATATAATGTTGCACACTAACCCACAATAGTTTAGTTCAAGTGGCAAGGCGATTCAGAATTGACGAGGTAAGGTCAATAATGAGGTCCTGGGTTCGATTCTCTTTATATATCAATAATATCATGATTTAAGTGAGAGGCCGTGACAATGGCAAGGAAACTGGTCCGGCACACTAAATATGACCTTAACTCGTAATTTAGTTACAAAATCCTTGAATTATAGCATTAAAGGATGAAGGGAGGCTTAAGATATTAACCAAAATAAAGGAAAATTGATAATCCAAGGTGATTTATGTGGAGAAAGTAAACAAGCCAGAATCTTGGTTTCACATTAGAAGTGTGAGGTTAAAAGAAATATGTCTTTTAATAATTATATGTGGAGCATTTTTAGAATAATAATTGGGATAAATAGCTCTATTCTTCAGATGGGCTTTCAGAAACACTGAGGCACATCACAAGATTATAAGCTTGAAGATTGTGAAGAGTATATTTGGACATGAGTTATGATTGTTAATTATTTAACAGAATCTTAAATTGATATAGTCTTATGAAAATATGATGGAAAGTTAGTAGTGCACTATACATGATTTGGCCTTAGATGTTATGTGAGAAATTTTGGTTCAATGTTAGAGTTCTATCAAATTATGCTGATTCTTTCTTTTAAATTATATATGTTTATATATAGGATGAGGTTATTGGGATTTATTTATTTTTATTTAATTTTATACACTATTTAATAACTGTCAATTTTTCTAATCTAATAGTGGAAAGAGCTGCTAAGTTGGTATTGAAAAAATTATCTTTTAATTTCTGTTTTTCGCCTATTGATTATAGTAAATCAATAATTATCAAATAGTGTATAAAATTAAATAAAAAAATTAAGTCCCAATAGCCTGATCTTATATACTTTTTGTCCTAAGTTGATGAGGCATCAAATAAGTAGTAAGATGAATACATGAAAGTCATTTTACCGTTCACTTGATGCCACATCAACTTGGGATACAAAGTTGAGATACAAACTTTGTATACATAACATTACTTATATTTACATATATGTGCAAGAATGTATTTCCCCAAAATAAGGATATTGAAAATTTTAAAAACCAAATTGAAACAACCTATCAAAGTTTAATAAAAAAAATAAAATAGGTCAAAAATATTTTCTTATTTTGGCAAATGATTTCTGTAGCTCAAAAATGTTTTCTAATTTTGGCAAATGATTTCTAAAAAGTAACAAAAGAATAAAAATAAGTTATTTTTCACACTTAATTCTTATGTATTATAGATGATAACAAGAATTTGTGTTTTCTAAAAACATAAAATAAAAATAATAGATAAACAATTATTTTTCAATTTACAAGAACAAAACGTCAAAAACAAGAAAATAATACGCAATAAAATAAACCTTTTGCGTAATGTTGTTTGCTCATTATTTCTTTTTATAGATTTAACGAGAGAGTCGTCGGTATATCAAGAATATATACACTGCAAACATGCGTACATGACATACATAAAAAACCTAATGTAACAAATGTCCATTTGATACATTGAAAACTATACCTGATAGTACACCTGAAGATTTTTACTTTTTCATATTGAAGATCTAATGCATTTAAAATATGAGATCACATGTTGTTCCATGATTATTATAGGTTATATTCCATTACCATTTGCAGAGATCTTGTACATAGAAAGTAACAATTGCTTTGCTTGCTTTATATTTAAGTTCAATTAAACGTTTTAAACCCCAACAAAAACAATTTTCATTTTTCACGTTGCTCAAACAATGTATAATGTTCATGCATATTATTAGATAAGACTTGTCGAATCTCCAAAGTCTTATATTTGATATGGTTAGAAGAGATTTTGATCTTCATCGGAAGATATATATTAGATCATGACATCTCTATATATAAGATATATTTTTTTGACTTAGATATCGAGATTCTCTTTCAATTGATACGTCGTTTCTTTCCGAGTAAAAAATTGATAACAGTTATTTGCAGTGTTCATTTGAAAATTAATCTCGTAATTAAAAATGAAATGTCTAGCTTCTCTGCGTGATTAACGCAATAGTTGTAGATCTCTTGAATTAAAATGAAAGGTTCGGCCTCAAGCCCTGCCCTCATGGAATGCTTGAAATTTCTCTTGAACTATTTAGGGTTCTTGGAAGGTCTTCTTTTTATTATTTAAAAAAAAATCAAATATATTGAGAAAAAAAGAGAGAGATAAATGTGTCAAGTCATTTGTTAATAGAGAGACGAGAATGATTTGGCGAAACTTGTTAAGAATACAATTTTATCATTCTCCGTTAAAAAATGGTTTAACAGAATTCGTTAATGATGTTGTATGTTCAATTAATTTGGGAAAGGTTAGAAAAGAAATAGATAATTTAGCCTAGAACAAGTGGCATTGCAAGTACCAGTGACCATTTTACATATAGATGATAGATCCTCAATCTTGTTTATAACCACCGAAAAAAGATTCTAAGTAGAACCCTAGAGTACAATCATTTGCATATATAGTGAAAAGAATCTAAAAAATTTTAGGTAGAAATTGGTAAAGATTTTGGAAGTGCAACTGGCAAGCAACCTCAAATTATAATCAAAGGTCCAACCCCATCACTTGACCCAAGTGCTCCCACAAGCCTGAGGACGATCATATTTATGGCATAAATATAAGCTTCTCTCTTGCTGGTGTAATGTGACATATTGATTGATTGAAGTAGATTAATAATTAATTCAATTAGTTATTTGATCAAAAATTAACGGTGCGCATGCAAGTTTAGTGTCATCATTTGTTAACCAACTTTGCTTTATATTGTTTTCAGTTAATTAATTAAACAAACAAAAAATGAAATTAGGTGTTAAAAGGTGATGAAAGCCATTAACGAACTCCAGTTGTTAATTATTATTAATACAAATCAATTACAATGTCGATAGCAAGCAACATCACTTGCTACCAAACCAAATGTCACTCAAACATGAGTGACGAACTAATATTTTGATGTGAGAAATTATATTGTAAAGAAAAAAAAATCGAGTGTAGCAATCATTCCTTGTGTTCACGAATAATTTCCTTAAGATCCCTAATATTTGAGTTAAAATCTTGAGAAATATATATGAATATGTATATGTGTCAATATCTGTAGTTTGGCTATCAAAGGTGGGTGATCAACGAGAATAGAACTTGCAAAATAAGAATATTTGAATACGTGTGCCTGCAATGGTGTGCCATATTGTGAATCGTCCGACACTCAAATTTAGATTTTGTTTACTAAAAATCTTTAGAAAGAGAAATTAACTAATTAGAAACTCTAAAGAGAGTTGCATGTTCGATAAAACTACCTAACTAAGCTTGGAATAAGAGGGTTTATATATTCCCTATGATCCATATAAGGACCTGTTAAAAAAGTTTCTTGGGAAACTAGGGACACCTAGGGTGACCGCCCGGAGGCGACAAAACTTAGATGGTGTATCCATTTCTGTCCGTTAACCATCACCACGACATGTCGGTCGCATTGGTAGAGGAAACCCTAGGGCAATCTCCACATCCGATCTTAGACGACCAAATGAATATGCTTGATATTAATAAAATTTCATTACATATGCATGTACTGTTTTTCTCTCATCTACTTAAACACAAACCATGAAGGGATTATTTTATATAGACGGATATATAATAAATTTTTATTCAACAGCATATAAAATAATGTGATATATTCGTCTCATTGAAGATTTTTCTTATAGAATTCACAAAAGCAGAAAGTTAGAAACCTTATTCATTCCAATTTAAACACAACCCCTTCATCACAAACTAAAACTTAATCTTCACTCTCTAATTATACTAATAAAAGTTTCTGATAAAGTTTTTGAAATTCTAGGAATCGTTATTAATGGTCTGGTCTTTAAACCGATGGCTAGGGATGGACAAAATTTTCCTTATTTTTATATTGACAGGGAAAGTGCAAAAGATCATCCCAGAGATGAATCATACATTAATTAAATAAAGCAATTCATGATTTTGGAAAGAAAACATGTTTTTGTTTTAAAAGCTAGTTTTATACAACATAAATGATCATCACGCTCTCTTCTCTCTGGTATATATTAAATGACTATACTGTAAACGAGATTGAGAGATTCGATTAGATGACAAAAATAAAGTAGACAACATCGGACAAGTATGTATATATAAATTAATATAGAGCAGTTGTGTTGTTGCATTAATTATTGAGTACATAATATGACCACACACCCACCACTATTTGTATATATGCATATTAATGGTCGTGATGTATCCTCCACAAGTAAGGAAATCTCTATTTTTTTCACTATATATGGAAATTAATTAACAACCCAAATCGAACTAATTAAAGAAATCTTTGAAAGTATCCCATAAATTGATCTTTCAAATTAAATTCTTTATTTGAATCGAAAGCTCCAAGATGATTTCATTTTATGTCTTTTACTCAGGAAAGAGCATTGGTTGTTCACATGCAAATAGTACTCTCCAATAAAATAATCAAGTGTGAGCCCGTGATGGCATTTGAGTCCGAGATGTAATTGATAAGATTGCATGTGAATAGATGGAGAAATTTGAACGCAAACAAAAACACTTTATTAGATCGAAGTGGGATTTGAGACAATGCTTAGTGTCTGGAACTATTAAAAAGAAATTGCCGTGACAAGTTCTTATTTGCTACAAAAAGTAGGTGGACTTATCCCATAATTAATTACATATGGAGCCACACAACAAATTCAATTCGAATAGAGTCTGGCTATAGCTACTTTACTATTTTTTTTAAATTTCGTTTTAATTTTTAACCTAAGTTAACTTTAGGGGGATTAATGAATTGGTGATAATTAACAAGACAGTTAAGGAATTCCTTAGAAATGATGACTATGTTTCCTTGAGATTCAAGCTGAAGCTTAAACTGCTCTCTTGCTTTTTAATCTTTACATTATTAGCAATGATCTGACTCTTAAACTTGCATGCTTGTTAGTTAGTTAATTAATTGTTTTACTTTTTCTTCTTCTTTCATCTTACGAGATCATTTCATCTTATAAGTAAGTCTTTAACGTTAGATTATTCGTATCTATTTTCTTCTGTTATTAACAGACATATTCAAGTATTTTTAAATTTTTAAAGATTTCGTGATTTGTGATTAAAATTTATTATTGTTGAACTATGTCCAAGTCCATGTATTACATGTTTATAACAATTAGTTGGCATTAATCGAAGTATAAACTTTGAATAATAAGGTTCCAAAATGTCAAACCTCAAGTCCTCAACCTAGAATTATCTTTTGTTTTTCTGCTGATTAGATAATATTAACAACTCGTTGAATAAGTAATGGCAAACAACTAATGCACACAATAAACAACAATCAAAATTAATGTCAAATATGACTCTGAAACACTTATGTATAATAAATGAACTTCTAGAATTCCAGTATTGAGTCTAATGACCCCAGATTTTGATTTTCATGCTTCTAATTATTTTTCTATTCTGTATAGTCAACCCAGTTATACTGCATTCACTAATTAAATAACAGAGACATGAACATGAAAATCAACTGTTAATTTAAAATATGAACAGTTCTTTTTCTTTTTCCTTTTCTTATCAAAGTATTCAGATATTATTATAAGCTAGTAATTAGGTAGTGATGGAAGACAACTCATAATAAAATGAAAATAAATAATTAATTAACGATGAAATTCAAGTCAAACCCATGTTATTTCCTCATTTATATTATATTTTCCAAGGTCTCCCTAATACTTTTAACCGACCAATTAAATAAAGTAGATTATCAATCAAAATTTGAAAAAATCCTCTTCATTATTAAATTTTTTGACAAAAGAAAGTATTATTAACTGGTTAAATATGTTTTAACAAAATTAAATACTTCCATTAGTGGCCAATATGCTCTAATTCAATCTTTCATACTTTTAATTCACCAAAAATCATCTAAATGGAATTAGCTTAAAAAGATTATTCTTATGAAGTATAAGAATTCTCTCTCCATCTAAATTTTAGGTAGAGTAAATCTTGATCATAAAAAGATAACTAAAATTATATATATGTCATAAAATTGTTTGAAGTTTAAGTAAACGCAAATAAGATGAAGATGACTCATTAGATTTGGTGGGAAAATTGATATATAATATGGTCAGTCAAGTCTAAGGAAGTTGCCTTTAGCTCAACCAAAACTGGAATCCATACATAGCTTTTGTAAAAGAGTTTCATAGTTGGAAATCAAAGTCCAATATTCATTCCACTTTACCAATAAGTCACCAACACAAAATCAAAGCAAAGTAAGCTAGCTAGCTAGCAAGCAAGCAAAATGGGGCGTCCCTACACTTTAATCTTTTCCCATACCGTGATTGATGGCAAGCAAAGCAAATTCATTTAAGTTTCCACACAACAAAATTCTTGGGTCACACTCCTCAGGATTTGATATCACTTCTCCTTTACCCCATTTTGGACGTAACATAACATGCCAATCTTAACCCCACATGCATCAACTTTCTCCCCCTTTAGTCACTCTCAAGCTTCAACCACCCAATGAATACACCACAACAGATAAACCATAACCCTGCAAGTGGAGAGTTTTCGGAACTTCGATACATCATATCACTCCAGATGTATATCATTTCATCCATTCGTTAAGTTAATAAAATCTTGATATATATAAATATTCAAATAAAGATCGTTAATGGTAGTACCTATATAAAATTTATCCAGTGATTAAAAATATGTATTACAGATGACGTGGTACGTCGGTTTCTCAAAGATTTTTTTTTCTTTTTTAACTTTGAAAAAGTCTTGGTCCTTCTAGTAAACTCACCATTCTCATTTTTTACCATTTGTTCCCTCCCGTACTTTATATATATGTGAGCTGAAACGCTGAAGAAGATAGTATTACACAAACGCATTCATTTCAGTCAAAGTTATGGATTGGTTTTCATGGCTATCAAAAACTGGCCTTGAGCCATCTCTTGTGTACGAGTATGGCCTTGCTTTTGCTCACAACGAGCTTGAGGAAGATGACATAGCTTACTTCAACCATGAGTTTCTGCAAAGCATGGGAATTTCCATAGCCAAGCACAGACTGGAGATTCTGAAGCTTGCAAGGAAAGAGAAAGGAGCTAGCTCTTCCAGGCCGATGTCCAGGCTTCTTGTTGCCATCAAGAGGACGAAGAGAAGTTTAGCAAGGTATCTGAGGACTTGGGTGCACCATGAAGAGTCTTCAGCTCTTGTTGTGGTGCCAAGGCCTGTGGGTTATGCAAACAGATGGAGAGGAGCAATGCTGAAGAGCAACAAGAAGTTGTTCATGGCCAAGCCAGCTGCAGGGAGGCTGCTGCTCACAAATGGAACTCCTGTGGTTCCTGGACCTACTAGAGTTGATAGCTTCTCAAGTCCAGTCTTTTTGGATTACCAGAAAGAGGAAAAGTTTGATGATGATCATGATGATGGATATTGGTCAACTGGTGTTGAAGAGATCAGATGGGATACAATGTTTCAGGATCTCAAACCCACATGAATGGTTCTTCCATCTTCTTTTTTTCTTCTTCTTTTAAGTTATTATTTAATTGGGAAAATTTTCATTCACTTAATTTCCTTAAAAGATTGGCTTAAGTATCAAAAGGGGTGTTCTTTTTTTTTTTTTAACAAAATTTGAAAGCAGGTGGTTGAGTCAGATTTTGAGGAAATGGATAAGGATTAATTTTCCCAATTTAATTGTAATGGTGAGAGATAGGTTTTTAGGGTTCTTCCACCAGAGTTTTTACTTTTATTCTTAGCAGATGTGTGATATAAAAGAATTATTTGATCTTTTGGTTAGTGGTGGGTCATGAAAGAGCCACACTTTGGCAGCCAGGGGCTGTTTCAGTAATCAGATCACTTGTCTCCTGCTTTTGCATGCTCTAATCTTCTTTCTTTTGTAGACAAGAAAGGAAGCACTAATAATTTAGTGTATCGATGAAGAGATCAGATGATGATGATGATCAGTGTTAGGTATATATGTGGCTAGCTAGCTATATATGAAGACTCGTAGCAAGAAATTCTATCTGTTTTGGTGTTGCAAATACTCAGGGAATTGTACCATTAGTAGGTGTTTAATTGATTTCAGATTGTATGAAATTATGAAATACAAGATCAGTGAATGTGAATCCATCTTTTCCTTTCAGTGGTTGTGACTCTTTTGATAGCTTTATTAGATTGAAGTATGAATAGCCGTTTAACAATATTAATGTTAGATGTTGGCAGCCAAAGAGTTTGACCAAAGTTTAAAAGCATAAAGCAGGAGAAGCTTCAACTTTATACGCCACCATAAATGAGAGTGGAGCTAAGCTTAAGCTATCTTCACATCTTTTTATGTGCATGTGCATCAACAAACTATTAAATGATATGATAAAATAAAAAAATTTCTGGACAGGATTCCAAGAACTTTTGTGGTGATGAATTTTTGTAATAAGTTTGGTACAATAGGCTTCTTGGAGACTCATATTAAGCAGGAATGAAATAGTGTTATTTAAAGTTCTCTTATTTATTTATTTATTTTTAATTTATATATATGTTATGGAAATGTGTCGTTTACAAAACTTTTGAGGTTAATTCCTATTGACCTGGCTTTTACAAATTGTAGAAAAAGATAAATAAATAAATAAACTGAAGCAAAGTAACAAATAAAGGGGAAGCTCAGACTTATTAATCAATTATTAAAATACCATTTACCAGTTCAAACGTACTACTACACATTCCTTCTTGTTCAGAACTAGACATCCTCATTGAAATACAGCATCATGACATGTGATTACAAAAGAAGCATTACTTGCAGGCTAATACAGCAAAATTTAACTATGTATTCCAGAAATTGGCCATTGTTCAATGTACAACAGCCTACAATTGTAGCTCAAGCAAAACTGTACCTTGTATATATATTTATGTAGCTGATACAAGCCACTGTCTGGGAAGCAAAAAATAACGCTTATGGAGCACATTGGTACAAAATAGGCATGCCCTGACGATAAAAACAATTTCCAGTAATCAGTGGCCTGAAGCTTGAGGCAGACGAAAAGAACCGCCGGCATAAAGCATTTGGTAGACTGGTCGTATTCTAATAGTCAAAATTATGCCCAAGATGGTGCCAAGTCCACAGACGCCAGCGAGAATCAGGAATGTGAGCCTGAAGCACTCGGCACCTAAGCAGGTGGAACTTTGTTGCTTGGCTGCCTCTGCATCATAGACATAACCCGCGAGCAGCCCGGAGAAAAGCAGTGCACCAATAGGATTTCCCAGCAGAACAAAATTATAAATGATACCGAAATTTTTCAAGCCAAAAAGCTCAGATGCAGTTGGAACCATCAAAGAGTATATAAATCCATAGCAGACTCCAAGTAGTGCAGTTGCAGCATAGAGGGTACCATTGAGAGCTGATGCATACAGGAGGAATGTGCAGATCATGATTACATGTGTGCAAGTAATCCAAACCGTCCGAGGAATGGATTTTGTTCTGCAGTTTAACATAATTTTGAATCAAATTAGACACGACTTCAAATGAAGTAAGAATATCAGAATCTAACAAGAATAATATACAAGGTTCAAATCTCTAGAAACAACATGAGAAATGAAAGAAAATCTCATCTGGAGAGCAAAGGTGTAAGTTAAAGAATCCATGAAGTAGAAGAATTTCAAATTGTAATGTGAAATCTTGTAAGGCATGCTAGAAGGAGAAGTCCTATTCATGTTTGGTATTTTTCAGCAAAACAAGAAAATATTTGCAACCTAGTATATTACTTCTTAAATCAAAGCAAACAAGTAATGACCTGACGAAGTGTTCAGAAAGGGCACCCGAGCCAAGACGTCCAGCAAAATTGAAAAAGCTGAATACACACAACAATGATGTAGTATCGTCAACTCCTAATGCAACACCAATTTGAGCCAGATTGTTGAGAACTGTGACTCCAGCTCCAACCCCAAAAAAATATGTAAACCAAAGAAGCCAGAAATCAGCCTTCATAAAAGCTTCCCGTAACTTAAAATCCTCTCCCCTCCTTGGTCTCCTTTTCTTCTTCACCGCCCCCGCCCCAACAGCCAGAAGTGTTTCCACATCTGAGACATCACCATCATTCTCATAAAAGCTTCCAAGGTATGTAGCAGATGAAGATGGCGTTAACAGAGGATCTGTTTGGGTTGACTTGCCCTCTTCTCGAACCAAACTATCTGAAGAACCTGCTGGTGTGATAGGTTTCTTGGTGCTTGCAGGGAAAAGGGTCATTTTGAGAGGAATTGCAAGAGGAGACAACATAAGGATGACCATTATAGCAACCAAAATGTAGGAAACCACATCACTTATAGTTATGACGTCACTTGTTATCGAAATTATAGTAACATAGATGGCAAGAAAAACACTTGCTGCTTGGGTGAAAACAAAATGGGCATGCACTGAAGAGTCTTCTCCAGAAGCTGGTGTACATGCCTGGATAAAGTACAGCATAACTAAACATACAAAAGGAATCCCAAGCGCCAGAAACAGCAAAAGTCTCGTAGCAGATTCATTAAGCACCATACTATATAACACAGTATATATGGCAGCACTAATCCCAACATAGCCTTTGAGGATACCAGCAACAGTGCCCCTACTAAGGGGGAAATTCCTCATGTTAGTTACTAGCACTGCCGTGCCAAACCATGCATTGCTATTAGTGCCAACAACAAGCGCAAGAAATAACTGCAAAAGCATCAGATAAAAAGGATTATAAGTAAATCCAGCGGAATGACACAACAAACAAAGAACTAGGCCTTAAAGCTAGTAAGCCTCAGAACAAAAGGGTTTCAAATATACTAATGCCCATCTATAGACACGGAACTTCATCATTGCCAACATTCAATTACGTGTAGACATCTTTTAGATTTTGCTGATAATATGTTATATGACTCATAAGCTCAACAAAAGGAGGAAAAAAATAAAAAATCTGCGGTCTAGAAATTCTGAGATGCTTACATGTATATATTGTGTTGTGTGCGGGATGTATACGAAAGAGTAGATTCCATAAACTCATTTTTACTTGATGCTTAAACCAAGCCATTTTTAACTCCCTTTCCCATCAAGGTACAAAGAAATGAGATGAGAAAATATTACTTCCCTTAATTAAAAAATTTATATCTTTTGAAAAAATTCAACTTCAAATACACTGGTGCATTATATGTACGTGGGTATGGATGCATAAGAAACGCTTGATTCCCTAATCTCCTTTTCACTCAGCTTGTAAACCAAGCCATCTCTAATTCCATTACCATCAATGTACAAAGAAATGAGATGAAGATTATTACTTTACACCCACTGGTTCAAACAACGCTTTCCAAAAATCTGGTAAATTTATAGCTTGCATGCATGATACGTAATAACTATATGAAAAATTGAATGCAGGCTAAGACCAAAAACATTTTTTCTCCGTTCTTTCTTCTATTTACATCCACACTCATCTAATCTCAGCCAGGTTATCAGTGGAAAAGAACAAAATTTCTTGATTGTCTAACTAGATGAAGTTCCATACAATATAATCCAACCATTCTGTTAAAAGGAAATGTTCCTCTGTTCAAGATTGGAAGAATGCATAAACCACATGCTCTGATTATAACCTGAACAGAATGTGACGAGGAACAAAATAAAGCTTGCTTCTGTACACATGCATTGACTAGATAATATGTCAGACCATACAACAACCCCAATGTTGTGCAAAATGTTAATCAAAGCAAAGATTCAAAATACTGCAGAATCAACGAGACAAAGATATTCCACGACCTGACTTATTATTCTTACAACAAAATAAAATTGGATTTGATTACAAGGAATTTTTTCCATAATTCTGTGCTATGATCTCACCATATCCATGATGACATTTAAAACAGCCACCCTCGGCAACCACTTACTTGAATATTCAGTTGCATCAATTTCTATGTATGACCTTCCTCTGTTTGAGGAGGAAAATCAGTATGTGCAAATAGTTGCTGGTAGTTCTTCACAATATCAAAGAAAAAGCTTCCAATCCAAGGCATTAGAAGAAATTTTCAATGTTTTAGATGTAGGCACTCGATGCTTCTGATGCAAGAGCTATACATGCTAACATACTACTTTCTCCAGGACCTTTTAAACGATGCCATAAATTTTACATAGTCACTTTGAGGTTTTAACCATATCTTTGTTTCTTTGGCACCATGTAGGACCGATACATAAAGATGGCTGAAATTAGGTGCTTGTAACCCATAAAGATAACTTGCTTAAAAATTATTTCTTGTACCATTTGCTTCCTCAATCTCATCTCCATTGTTCCCAGGCCCTACAAGCATTTTTACATACCCCCTGCTTCACATAGTTTAACGTATGCAATGAACTCAATCATACCCATCAACCTTAGACATCCAAAATCTCCTGCATCCTCCTGATTAGCACCAGTAACCAGCAAAAGAACAAAAGCATTCACTATATTTCAAGTGGCAGCTAAATTGACTGGTTTATCTTGTTCATACTTCTCATTGAAAAATTTTGCAAAGGACTTATCTCCCTAACAATTTTCTTCACAATACGTTCACAATGATTTCAATACTCTGCTTGAACAATTTTATGCCCAAGTCCAAGAAATTTAGTTTCCATGCCCAAAACAATGGCCTTTCCTAAAAAACTTTGTTTATATAGTATACTTTCTGTTGCCAAAAACCTTCCACTGACATTATACGGATACTACTTGTCTTTCAAGCTAGAAGATTAAATACTACAGAAACTCTAGCCATGCTTGGCATGGCAAGATTAAATTTTCCATCTGTCCAGAAACTTCTCACGTAGTTGCTGACACATTGGAGTCACAGACTAACAAAAATCACATTATAATTTAGAAGTTCTAGAAAGCAAGGGAAAAGAGCTAGCACATTAAATTTAAAAAATTCTTCATCCAAGTTGAAGTCATTTGACTACTTGAAAACTTAATTTGCATCCTCAAACATTACAGAACTCCTTAAGCCAAGCAAACTTAGTACTATCATCATAAGATTAAATCATGATATGATGATGGTGATGTAGTACAGTTTGAGCCAAAATATTATTTTAATTTGAATTTTTATTATTTTAGGAAGTACAAATATTATTTCTTGTTTAATTAAGTCTTTTAGTACTTTAGGGGATTAAATATTATAAGAATTTGACTTCATTTTATTTCTATTGTTTAGTTAACTTGTTTTACAAGAATTAGGATTCCTCAGTTACAAATAGGCTTGCCATCATTCATTATTTTCAATAAACTATTAAAAATATTTGGAAAATTTCCCTTTGGGAGTTCTTTTTTTGTATGTCTCAGAAGTATAAGTCAGATGGAGTGGGCAACCATAAAAGCTAATCATAAGCAATGTTTTGAAGAAGAAAATTTTCTAATTAAATTTCAAGAGATTTTTGGTAGAACTTATTCACCATTAAAACTAAAATGACCACTGCATTAACAAATCCATACACAGAGTAATAGACCAAAACACAAACTCAAAAGCATTGCTTCAATACTCTTAACAGAGCTAAGCAAATATGAAGATGCTAGGTCTTGGGAAATTCAATTGTGGGCTCTCCAAAATTTCCAGGCCAGATTTATCAAACAGATTTGGACCAAAATCAAGTTAAAGACACTTACACAAACACCTAACAGGACATAGGTTGAGAAACAAGCATGTTAATTACCACTAAATCTGTAGAGTTTAAGAATTCCCCAAATCTATTATTCTACACTAAAAGCATAGGAATGAGACAGGTCCTTCAAGAAAAATTAAGATTCCACTGATTTGTCTCTTGCCAGTCAGCCGACAAATGCTCTATTTTCACAATGCTACTTGAGCATTTGGATTAAACTTTAAGCAAAAGCAGAATCTCTAACTCAGAGACAACTTTCTCTGACGAGCATACCTAATTTATATCAAGCTTAAGTTGCTTGTATTGACTGAGTAGAAACTAAATAATCCAAATTTGCAGAAACTAGTATGATCTTGCAGATATGAGAAAATTCCTGTGATCAATCAATCATCATCCAATCCTAGAGACGGTAAGCGAGAATTCTTCAAAATTTTGCTTAACTAGCACCCAAAAAAAAATTCAAACTCATCAAGCCCAAATAATCAAGAAAATAATTATTCCTTCAAAGCTAAATCACCATAACTAGTTCCAAGCAATCAACCCCAAGTGGGAATTCAAACAATCTAGCAAAACAAACAATACCAATCGAGTAAAAACAATTTCAATCAAACCCAATCCATCCACAAATGGTAAGTAAGATTTTCACTTTATTTCACATACTAACCCACCAACCACTAATCTGATACAACCCTTTATGCACATAAGCACAAAAATGAATTATGATACAAAAGTTCGATAGATAACTTACCACCCAGTAAGGCATGCCAGTAACAGTCTGGCTGACAGCAAGCCAGAGAACACCATAACCCAAGAAACAGAAAACAACACCAACAAGAAGCACAGCCCAAGGTGGGAACTTGTTGCAGGCAATACCCGGAAGCAAACCCACGTTCTCTCCAATATCATTTGCCACTCCAAGAATGGTGATCTGCTGCTGGTTGAACCCCAGCACTGATTTCAATGCAGTTGAGAATAAAGGGAAGTTGTAAGCATTCCCGGCTGATATCTCCACCCACACAGCTGCTGCTAACCCCACCCACGGGGGCCTGCTCCCTGCCTTCAGCATTTGGTTCCTCATTCTACGAAGCAAAGGACATAACAATGAATGAGTGAGAGAATAGGAAAGTTGAGATTTTGAAGCTGAAAGGTTGCAGCTTGAACTTGTGACGCGCTATTGGCGTTCTGCTGATCGATGCAATATGGACGGATTGATGCTGACAAGTAACCGATCAGACCAAACTAAACAAAACAAAACACAAAAACATATAGTTTAATGCAAGATCATAGCAAAGCATGCATACAAGATCCTGAAAAAACTATCCATGTTTGAGTGTGTGTGCTTTGTTTGTGTTTCTGTCTTCATTCGTTTCATAGTTTTCTTTTGTTGAATTGTTGAACTGTTGATGAAAGGATGCAGGCAATTTGGCAACAAATGGAAAAGAAAGATAATATAAATAAATAAATAATTAATTAATTAATTAAGCCGCTTGTTTTTTTGTTTTTTTTGTTCTTTTTTCTCCTTTGTCTCCAATGATCAGAATTGGAGCTTGTATGATTGTGTACAAATAAGTGCCATTGCCTTATGTATTATTTCAAAGCAATTGCATGCATATATATATATATATATATATATATATATAAGGGTAATGGCAAAAATAATCAAAATTAAGGGATTTTATTTAAACTTAATCTATTTTTTAAAAAATTTATATGTTGATTTTTTAAGCAATCGAAATCCTCTACCAGACACCGTCAAATACATCATGTGGGACACTTGGATCAGATGAGATCATTTAATACTAAAGTAACTAAACATAACTAAATTTGACATCGAACAAATAAGGTTTTTGGAAGCTAGCCAAAAATCAATAGTTGTCCTTGGTCGATATCTACAATTATTTGTATATATTATTTGAAAGCAGATAGAATAGGGTTCTGCACATCTGGTGGTAAACTTTATGAAATTCATTTTTTTTAAGGTTACAATCACATGGCTCTCTTAATTTGTCCAAATTTTATATGTACTATCTTTGATCTTACAAATTAATTTTTCTGTTTATCTTTGTCAACTTTTCAATAACAATAATCAATGAATTAATTTGAAATTTTAAAATCTCTTACAAATCTATGATAGCTCTGACATCACGATGTGGGCTTTTTGGTTTTTGAATGGACATAAGAACAAAAGATTAGAATTTTATTACAGGTTTGATTTTAAAATGTTAGCATAGAGTTAATTAAATTCTGAGGCATATGGAGGACGTATAAGACACTAAAAAAAAAAAAGGAAAATAGCTATTTAATTGATCTCTAATTTTTTTTAAGAAAAGGTTAATCTCATTTAATTATTTTAATTATCGTGAAAAAATTTAATCCAAAGATCTCAGAATAACTATCTGCAACTAACATTATACAAAAGTTCGGTGAATGAAGAAGTACAATAATTTTATTGAAGTGTGACAAAGCTAACTGAAGGTCAATGAAGGTCAACTGAAGGTCGATGAAGAAGCACAGCAATGAGGAAGCACAATAATTTTGTCAAAGTGTATTTTTTTTTTTAAACAGTCTTTAACATTGCATAATTCCAGGCCAAATTACATCTATCGAAAATATATCTATCAATTTGTCGAATATTTTATATAAATATGATATCTAAATTTATTGTAATATGATTATTTTATGATCCTTTCGGAATAGTTTTATTTAAGATTATAATGAATGGATTAAGAATTTAAACCATTATATAGAAAAATATCAAATTAAAAGATCCAAACTTCATAAATGACTATTTTCGAGTTTTATGCATCATTTTCAAATATTGATGTCAAAAGTGAATATTAAAAATGAATTGTGAAGGACATTGAAAGAAATAAAAGGACCCGTTATTAAATAAAAGGTCAATTCATTTTGATTGAATTTGTTAGGTGAATTTGATTGTGTTGGCATAAATCCAATTAATAGAGTTTCACTTTCAAAACTATAAGCTTTGAATTCTCGTTGGAAAACAGAAATTCAAGAAACAAAAATTCTTCATTGGTAAGTGCATAGACACCTCCAAGATTTGGGTAAAATACAAACTCACTCGGATGTTAAGAATATTATTAAACGCCCTCAAAATTTGGATAAAATAACATAAACGTCTCTGGATCTAGAGAACATTTTAATAGAGAGCTTGTTTATAGAGACTTTTTTATCCCAATTTGTCTTATTAAAAAATTAATAAAATAATGAATATTCTTATTTATATTAATGAAAAGTTATAAAAATTTAATCAAACAAAATAAAATATCAAAAAAGAAAATACTGACATTACAAAAACATTATTTTTAAGCTAAAAGGAAAATTATATATTAAATTTGATACATAATATTATTAAATAAGTAATATATTAACTTTTTAATTTTTTTATTGTTTTTAAATCTAAACATTGTCTTTAATTTTATTAATAGGTAAGAACATTTTCATTAGAATCTAACAAAATCATATTCTCTTAATAAGAATATTTATTATTATTTTATTAATTTTTGAATAAGATAAATATGGATAAAAAAATCTATTTCAAAACGTTATCCGAATTTATAGATGTTTATATTACTTCACCTAAAATTTAAGGGTGTCTATTACTATTGAAAATATTGGAGGGAGTTGGCTTTATTCTAACTTTAAGGGTGTCTAAGGATTACCCCTCACAATAAATGATAGCTTATGTGGGTGGATCGGTTCCAATTCGCTTTAAATTATTAAGCAATTTAGAGGGCATTCTAGCTTTCACATTATAACATTGAATGAGTTTAAGTGGTTAGGTAGGATCCAATTGAAGGCTAGAATTCACATGCTAATCTCAATCAAACTCAAGAAAACAACAAATAAAAGAGGAAAAATTATATATATACTTCGTACAAACAATTTTAATTTGATACCTCTTCAATGAGGCCAAGGGTAATGTTAATAAAAAAAATTAAAAGAAAAAGAAGAAGAAAGTGACATTTTGTTTTCCTCGTTCATGAAACATGTGAGTCAAGAGTGGTTTATGATAACTTTTCAAACATCGGGGATTGTTAAGAAGTTGTAATACACGATTAAGTAATTATGAATATTAAATAAGTAATTATTATTTTTATGAGATAACTGTGTGGATAACCAAATTCAGATATGATGGTCTAAAATTTAGTCTAATCCTAATTAACAATTTTCTATTGCCTAATCAACTATCAGGATGACGAGTGTCTCACTTAAATTTGGTATGAATTGATGGGTGATTTATCTGTCAGTCATTACGGGATGACAGGTGTAACACCCTTCAACTTTCATCAACCTGACAAAAGTATACTTCAATGCTTTTTAAACTTAATTAAAAAGATATTTTTATCCTTTATACTGAATTTAACTAGACAATAAAAAAAATGTTTAAAATCAAAATAACTACTAAACTTGGGCATCTCTTTTAATTTTTTATATTTTTGCAGTGTATTATGATCATCTACCAATTTATGTTAACATTTTATTATTATTGTTATCATTTGTTTCTAATAAGAGTTTAGGCCTTAATCTTTCATAAACGGTTGCATGTCAATCTTGCGACACATGCAACTATCTAACCTTGGAGTATATACAATGGATATATACTTACATGATATTCTAAGATTAGACGACTACATTTACAAAACCTTAGTGTTAACATTAACTTAGAAAAAAAATTTATTTTACATGATAAGTTTTGACTCACAAGACATCCCAACACGAGTCAATTGACATCAGCTCTTGAACATATAACCGAATACCAAAGTGACACTTGTATACAAATGGACATCCAACAACAAAAGCAAGCTTCAATGATTGCTTTCTTAATTTACTTGAGTGGTCTCTTCATTGTTTGCATATTAAGTCATGTACAATTGCTATTCGTCCATCTTTGCCATTTGTGAAGCTTTTGTGTGCCAAGTCAAAAGTAACAAACTCACGTTCGTATATATCATTCAATAATGTCCAAACCTTATTGTCCTTACGTGAAATGAGATAATGCCATATGAGGTCCACATCGAAGCAGCTGCATCCACTGCCCATCACAAATTGTTACCAATTTGGCTTCCAAAACTAACTATTTGTACCAACCCTTTCTATACATTTAGGTAAGGCAAAATATCTTGTAGTGTAGAGGGCTTCCAAAAATTTGCTTTTACAAAAAGAAGAGATGATTTTTCTACCTACTAAAACAATATCAAAAAGGTCGAGTTATCCTTTATCTTGAGTAATATTGTTTTCGTAAAATCTTGAACCTCTTTTTTTATTAAAACTAATAAGATAATCAATTTGATATAGATATCGTAAAGTTTAAATGATATGATAAATAATATAAAAATAAGCAATCTTAACGTGTCTTCTAAAGGCACATGTTAAGCTCTCAAAATTTATATTTTTTCATTTATTTCAATCATTGATTTATCTTGAAAATTGTGTTTAAAATTAATAAAAACACAAAATTTTGAGAACTTCAAATGGACCCTTATGACAGAAGATAAGACTATCCATGGTAAAATATTAAATTGATTACTGTTTCAGTGAGAAAAAAAGACTTGGGAATATTACTCATGGAATAAGAACATGATGAATTGTTGGGCTCAAAGCACATTTGACTTCTGATGAATCCAATGTCTAATTGGACTCTCTACGCCCTGCTACAAACTCATAACCAATTGGGCACGTTTGCATCTTCATTGGTTTCAGCTTTAGGTTTTTCCAACTCCGAGCCCGTTCTTCGATTATGAAATAATGGTTAGTATTATATTATCGGTTCAACAAATTATTTGACTAGATTCTTTAATATCCTGTTTTTATTATCAAAGATTCACACTTTCATCTTTGAATTTGATGTTGAACATGCTTGCATAATTTGTTAATTACTAATAATCTTGTGTGTTATTTCATCTCGTTTGTTTGTTTCTGATAATCTTTAAATCCTTAAAATCATAGGTTTAAATTAGAAATTAGTGATTAAAATTTAGGGTTTATAAAAGTTGGTTTAAAAAGTGTTTATATAGAAATAAAATTAAAGATAGAGTCTTGTAAATTTGTCTTATATTTGTAATTAATTTCTTATCGGGATAGATTTATAATTAGAAAATCTTTTAAAAAGTGGAGTTCCCTTATGTTGATAACTGGGTGAAAAAGCACTACTCTTTCGTTGAGCCCAAATATGAAGCCCAATCCAGCAGCTCCACAAAGAAAATAATTGAGTATTGTCATGACCACGAATATAAAATCAATTTACTATTATCATGAACATATTATCAGTACTTAAAATTATAAAATTGTATGTTCTCATAGTTTCATAAATCAATTATTATATAAATTTATATAAATAAATAAGGAGAATTGCAAGAAATAACCAAAATTAAGGGGATCTTTTAAAAAATAATCAACCACATCAATTAATATAATTTATCTAATTATTCCTAGTTGTTATAACAAAAATACACTTCAATCCAACGGTGACTGGTCGTCAACTATTCGACGAGTCCATTCACTATTCAATAACTTTTCCACGACTGTCCAACTAGTCGAACAAATTTTTGGTAATTATTTGACGAGTTTGGTGACTGTCCAGCTAGTTCGATAACTGTTCAGTGATTATCCACCGGTTGAAAGTTTTCGAGAATCGGAATAGTTAAGAAAATCATAGAGGTTGGTTATTTTTTGGATAAAGTCCCTATTTTTGAGTCATTTCCATAATTTTCCGATAAATAAATTGCTAAACCTACACCAAAACTTTTACTAGTGTCTACTTTTATTTTAAAGAGAAACTTAAATAATAAATCTTAAAAATATAAAATTTCAACTTCTTACTACTTTTATGGGAAATTGTATTATTTAAACAAAGACAATAATTTGTGTCATTGTATCTGACATATATTAGGCTAAAGAGTACAGATGAATGGAGTAAGATAAGATCTTAGCATTCAATAATTGGCTTTACATTCATTCATGTAAATTAATAATTAATAATTGATAATATATTAATAACTAATAATTGATAATATTATCTACATCAATAATGCAGATTCTATAAGCCACAGCCACATATAAAGCCGGGTATTAAATTTTAATTAATTTATCTTGTGCATGTCTATGCAGACATGCTCAATTATTTAAGGAAAAAATCTTTCATCTCCCCTGATCTTTGCTTGAACATCAGTCTCCTCCCTTGTAGTTTGGGAAACAACACTAACCTCCTTGTCGCTCGTGACGGTCCGTTAATAATAACTGAAGAAAAGTTAAAATTCAAATTTTAATAGCAAATGAGAAAAAAACATATTTTAACTTTAAAAAAATTAGAAAATGAAAATATAGACGGAGATAATAGAGAAATAGACTCACGAGAGGGCTGTAATAAAATATCATACTCATATCCCTGAGGGAGATTTATGGAGTTTAGATTTAACGAACTCCTAAAATTAATATCTAGGACAACCACAATCAAATCTTTAACTTAATAAAGTTTATTTGTTAAATTTGGGTACAAAATAGAAATATTTTGTGGGGAGATATCATATGTAAGAAGTATTTCTGAATTTGTAATAGTCAAAAGTTAAAATTCAAACATGGTCAATAGTTAAAATTAATGGATTATTCTAACAAAAGCAATAGGAGAGGTCATTGATACTCTTGGAAGTATAGAGGAGGTTGTTGATTATTAATCAAACATCAGGGAAGGTAAGAAAACTATCCCTCTTTGATTTAAGTAGATTTGAAACTAATAATTTGCTTGTTTAGATTAAATTAATAGAGATTATTGAAGAACATGTCAGGGTAATTGTCAGAATTATTGAAATCAAGAATAATAGCTCAAAGGTGTCCTAGATTGATAAAGCTAAAGAGTGGTGAAGGCATTCATGTGTCTCCTATCCTGGGACATGGGGAGCCCTTCATTGGTTTTTTTTTTTCCCCATGATTGAGGGACAGCTAGCTTTGTTGTGGGTAACAAGTGGCAACATTTTATCAAAAACCCTAACCCTAGTTGTTGTTCTTGTTGTTAATAGCCTAAAAAAATTAATTAATTTTCCTCTGATCATGGCTATCGCCTTTCGGCTTGATTTTAGGCTCTTGACTCACCCTCCGTGGATGAATCTTGCGGAGGAACCCTTGATTTTTCGGGGCATTGGATTCTCACCGATATTTGCATTACTCAAGCTTCGTGCCTCTATATTATTATACATCAATCAAATTTTATCATATTTTAACTCTTTTTTTTTTTTTCAAATGCTCTCCTATAGTCTATTGGAAACTTCTCCTAGATTTGGTCTTATAATTTATTTCTCACAAAGTTTTTTTTTTTCTTTTAGAACCTTTTTTTTTTGTCTTTAAACATAGCCTTTACATGTGAAATTGAAGGATTCAATCCATTGTCCATTTGACATTTCTATAAAGAAATAATTCAATACAATAAGGTTGTACATACCAAAATATACAAATTTTCACTCCAAACCAATATTTGACATTATAAATGTTCATTGTAACTTTAAATCATTAATTAGTATGTTAGTTCAAAATTTAGTATATAAACTTAAAATATGTAACAATATTTTGAAAAATATAAAAAATAAATAAATTAAGGGAGTTGTTATGGTTTTAGTTAAACATTATTATTATTGTTTAATAATCTAAACAAATTTTTCGCTATTGAATAGGTTTAGTGATGCAACGCGGTATAGATAGAAATAGAATCTGTACACACAATGCTCTCACAACCCTTTAATAAATTAAGAACTCACCAATTCAGGGAATATAGGAAAAAAAAATAAAAAACTCTCACTAGAATTATTTAATTTAATAAATTAAATAAAAATCACAATAAGAATCCCTTTAATGACTAAAATATACATATATTTATAATAAACCCCTAAGAAAAACCTAATCAAATCATAAAAGAACTAAAATTACTTAAAATCATAATTTAAAATATCTATTATCAGTGTATTTTTTCACGAAATTCAATGTCACCTGGCCTTCATCATTTACTTAACAGCTCAGTAACTAAAGAACTAGGTTTGACTAGTCGATAAAAAGATCAAAATTCGAAAAAAGNTTCACAACAAAACCCAAAATAATTTGACTAATTTTTATATTTATTTTCCCATTCATGGGCTAGTATTCGGTGATGAAATATCAATTCAAAATTTTGCAGCATGCATTGGACAGATAAACAGCTAAATTAAATGCATATTCTGATCAATTCAACCAAGTGCTTCATCGAGCCCATAAATTGAATTGTCACACACTAGCTCTCAATTACCAAAACCCAAATTCTCCCTTCAAACGATGCCACTTTTACAGTAATCTCATTTTATTAAATAACGAATTCTGCAACTTTTTTTTTTTTCACTTTTTCAAAGAAAATTCATCCATTCAATGCATTTTTTCTTTAAATTCAAACTTTAAGCTACTTTTTTCTCTTGTGGTCCAATGATACCATATTGACCCAATAAAATTTGAGAACTGATTTTATTCAAATNAAAAAAATAATAAAAAATCAAAGTGTGTCCAACACTTCCACTATTTCTAAGAAAATTCATCAATTCTATGGCACGTTTTTGCTAAATCCCGACTTTAACGACCTGTTCTTTTTGGGTCTTACGTTGCGATATTGACCCAATAATATTTATTTATTAAATTAAATTGATATAAAGAAGAAAAATTTGAGAATCATTTTCATTATTAACCAGTCAAGTCTCACCTTTTTATTTTGTTTCCGTCGTTTAATTCTCAACCACAAGATGGTGGCACTACAGTACAGATTGACCCAATTGAATGCAACTTCTGTGGTCAGAAAATGAAACATTGACTTGCTCCACTCTCCCACTCTGTCCTGGAAGCTCTTTCATTATAATTTTTTTTTTAAATTATTAAAATGGGAATTGCCAACCTTTTTTCTTTTCTTCAATTTTTTTTTTAATTTTTTTTTTTGTTAACTAATGAAGTATGCAACAAGTCTTAGTCTCATATTGACACCCATGCAACCCATCAACTTCCATGTGTACGCGTAACTACCATGCGAAACTTTATAATATATTTTAAACATAAATATTCGATTTAAAATGTAAATATAATTATTTATTTAAAAAATAATAATATGTTTACCTGAAATTTATTATCACATCTTAACAAGTTTCATACAATG
>JANLJB010001969.1:999-13396 GCA_026212285.1 Bursera cuneata | reverse complement strand
TCATACAATGTCTCATACATTTAAATTTTATTTATTTGTAATTTTTTTACATCTTTTAAAATATTGTACCACATCAAAAATTTTTATCAGATAAAGTATATATAACATATTATAGTATTATTGAAGAAATTAAAAAATATATAAAAATCAATTGAATTTTTTTGTTCGAGAGCTTTAATCAAATTCTAACTTCTTTTATATACTACTTAATTATTAAATTATCAAATAAATTTACTCGAACTTTAAAATTATTATTTTACAATAGATTTTTACAATAGATTTACTCGACAACTCAAAGAACATAGTCATCCGACCTAATTGATTATCGAGTAAGATATTAATTTTAACACTTTATTAGTTAACTCAACCAACACAAGATAAAACTATTAAAAAATAATAAATAATTAATCATTCAAAAAATCAGGAGAAAAATATTAAAAATAATAATTAATCACTTAAAAAATTAAGATACAATTAAAACAAAATTCTCCCAAACATTTGGCTATATTTGCATTTTCCCAAAAGTTCACTACAAATTAATTAATTTCTATTTTTTTTTTTAGAAAAAGGAAAAAACTCTCATCTATATTCCTTTAAATAAATTTCCAAAAATCACTACGAAGNTATTTATCAGGATCTTCTAATACCAGAAAAAAATCCATTAACAAAATTACAATTTACAGATTTAGTTTTTCTCAGCTTCTTTACAGCCTGAGCGTATCTCTCTTTTCCTATCAAAACTTTCCTTTTCCCAACTCCTAACCGAACAAGGAAAAAAAAAAAAAAAAAGAATCTCAAATATCCGGTTTTGTTGTCCCAACTCACTGAGTCAACTCGCCACTCCACTTAATCAAAACCTAGCCACCTCAAATCCCGCTCAAAACATTCACAGATCCTCAGCCTTTGACATTACCGAAAGCCGGCTCGGTCTCGGCTCGAACGCGGCTCGCCGCCGCTGCTGGTGTGACGAAGGCCTTATCAGAGCGCTCAGAGCTCTTTTGACCAACTCTCCCTCCACTCCGCCGATTCTCACGAGCGAATTCGTCATCGCTGATCTCCGATAGTTCAGCCTACTACTCGAGTGGTACGACGGAGAGGACGTTTTGTGGTTCTGGTAGTTGTTCGCTCTTTTATGAAGCGCGCACCGGAAGGAGCCGGGATGAGTCGTCGGAGAGCAAGCGCATGTCCGCTTCTGGCTGTTAAACGACGTCGCAGCTGCATTGCCGTTTTTTCCGATCTGCCTGGTGAAGGAGATGGAGCGGTTGGGAGAGATCGGGCGGTTGTCGATGGAGAACCGCACGGACGGCGAGGATCGGTGGAAAGAATGGTCGCCATGGCTGTGGTGGCTTCCGTAGAGGCTGACGCGCGTGGGAGAGGTGGCGCGTGCAAAGAAGTTAGTGGAGGAGCAGGAGGAGAAGCTGGGAGAGGTGGAGGAAGCGAAAGACGCAGAGGAGGAGAGTGGTGCTCTGCGAAAAGTGGAGAGATCTGGACCGTTGGATTTGTTTCTCGATGATGAAGTTGTTGCCATTTCGTTATTTGATTTAATCAGCAGACAGAAATTTTTTTTTTTAGCGGCGATTTTGAGAGTGATTTTGTCAAACCTAATGGGGAGGAAAACAGGGTTTATATAGGAGCGGAGTGAGTGGGCGGATTGTAATTTTGGGGATTTGGAGGGGTAGTTTTGTTTGAAGAGTTGCCGTTGGTTATGTGAACCAGTCGCAGGTTAAGATTTCCTTGTCGAAGTTGGGGAAAGCAAAACCATGGGCTTGGTAAAGTGTTATTGTTTCACGCGCCTTTTCAAAGGTCTAAAACACTGCTGCTTCTGCATATCTTAATTAGTAATTAAAAACGTTATAAAAGTAACATTTAATGCAATTCAAATCTTTTTTTTTTATGGAGCCCACATATTATGTGTGTTTGTTTATAATTATTTTTCTAAAATTATTACCAAAAATAAAAATTAATTAAAATTTATTTCTTTGATGATTCATTAATTTATGAAAACAACATTAAAACTTCAATAAAAATTATGAGAAATGTAAAAAAATTAAAATTTTTAATCTAATAATTTCAGTTAGTAATCTAAAGTATGTCAAAATGGATTTTACTATTCCTTCATCCTTAACAACTACTTATTTAATATAAATTTCTATTATATAATCAATATGATGGTTATTTTTAACCAAATAAATAATCTTATTTAAAAATCAAATAAATTCAATCTTAAACATAATAATTAAAAAAACAACAAATATCTAAAAGATGAAAATAGTGAATCCTAGGTGATATTTTTTTTTTAAATCTAAAGTTTGAATTTGACTTATTTTAGACTTCACATTTTTTAAACATATTTATATATTTTTTTACTTAAGTTTGGTTGTAAGATAATTTCATTTGAAAAAAAAAACCTAAAATCTTAGTTTTTATCTAAAAACAAATGTCTATTTTTTTTTTAATTCTAATTTTCTAAAATACCATACAATTCATTGATGACTTATTTGTATGTAAACTAATATTTTATTTTTTGAAAAACATTATTATTGGCTATCTCTCATTTATATATATTGCTTCCTAGGATTTATTTTTGAAAAAAATTATTTAATGATTACCTAACTTATTCTTATATTAAACCTCATAATGAGATCTGAGTTTTACAAAACAATACATGTAAAAGCTTAGGCTATTGAGACTTGATTTTACACTATATTTAATATCAGTTTATTTTTTCAATATAATGGTAGAAAGAGCTACCGAGTTGGTATAAAAACTATATTTTAACTTATATTTTTCACCTATGGATTATAGTAAATCAATGATTATCAAATAGTATTTAAAATTAAGTAAAAAAAATTAATTTTAATAGCCTAACCCATATATAAATTATTATAACTCATGATATAATTTATTATTTAAGATAAAATAATTAAAATATAAACTTTTTAATATTTAAACACTTCAAATATTAACTTTCTCAAAATATTGATTTTTAAATATTACTAATATGTCTATAAAAGCACAAAAAAAAATATCATTAATAAGGATATATATATATATATATATATAAACATTGGTTTTAGACAATCCAATTCAAACGTCTAAATTAATATTTATATATTTAGCATTTCCATTCATATTTGAGACAAAAAAATGAAGCCCCCTTATTTTCTTGTTGACAGAAGATGTTAAAGTAAAAAATATTAATTCAAATTTAAAATAAAAAATATAAGGATATTACACGTTTGAATATAATTAATAAGTTTTTTTTTAATATCAACCTAATAAATATTATAACTAATTTGATGACATTATTAAATCGTAAGAATGTAGTGGAAGCACGCGCTTTGATTGATAGAGAAGAATGGTAAGTGCGATTGGATGGGAAAGGCGCCCCAAAGTGGCGCCATATGCGAAGAAATTTTGATTAATTGTAACAAGTAGTAAGTGCATGAGTTGTGGGGCCTTGTGTGGTTGGCTCGGCAGATCAGCTTTTCTGATCAACTGTCGGATTCTTACTTTTTCTTTTACTAAATTACCCTTACTCTTTTAGTATATTCTCGATTAAATTCACTCTTCGTGGATCCGGGCAGCTGGCTCAATCGAGCAAGTAAATTTGATTCCTAAATAAGAAAAATAATATATATTTTTTTAATTTTCAACATACAAGTATTGATGGGACAATATTAAAGGATCATTATATTATTTACTATTTTATTTTATTTCTTTAAATAAAATTTAGTCTATTACAGCATGAAAATATGTTATAAATATTCTATTTTATTTTTATTTTTAATTTATGTATTTTTCGAATTAAGTTTAGTCTTGAGGGTCAATTGATTTTTCTAACTATGTTGAGGGGTTTTTAATTCTTACTCTTCTCTCTAGTTATCTTCTAAAAATTTCAACTAGGTAATGAAAAAGTTGGCATACTGAATGTGCTTCTTTCCAATGATGAATGAAAGTGATAGAACGACAACTTTTCCATGTAGCAAGGGCATTTTCGTAATTAAACAAACCAACCGGGGCATCCTCTTCATTCCACTAGATCCGTTTCTTGGACGTTGGGCAAGCGGCCTTTTTTAAAGTGGGGAATTCAACGGTCTTCCAACTATACGTGACGGCCGGTGCACAGAGTTTCGGATTTGGAAGATTCAGCGGCTGACGCAGCACATTGTATTCGGGAAAGAAAGGGCTTGGAAAGCAACACGTGGCGACAGGTGTTGGGATGTTCATGGGCCGATTGTAACACCGACTGTCACGTTTTGGCTGTTACTTGGAGTTGGTTTATTCTGTGTCTGTCCCAACGTACGGTTACGTGCCGGCCTGTGGTAAATGGGTGGCAAGTAATGGGAAAAATAAGTAATTAAAAATATTTAAAAAAAAAATTGGTTGAATTTTGAGATTCTTTTGGGAAACTGATAACTTACAATTCGGTTAACGGGATCTGCCAAGATACCCCACTCTGCAAGAGTTCGGTTTTCAAATTTTTTTATTTTATTTATTATTATTATTATTATTATGGGACAATATCAAACACAATAGGTTTATCAAAATTTTCATTTTTATAATCATAAAATTTCAAGTTTAGTTTTTATTTTTACAATATAAATGTTGTTTATAACTTTAATTTTTTATTTCAAATTTGAAATTTTAATCAAGGGAAAAATCAAAATTTTTAACTTTATATGTGTACGTTAAGATCTTTTTATGTTTGTTATATTTTAAGGGTATTTTTATATTTTTATAGTGTTTAAAATATTGTATTTGAGTTAGACTTAATCAAATGTATAGTAGTATTTTCTCCACTTTTGTTACTCTGTTAGTTAACAAAAAAAAGTTTATTGATGATTTGGGGTAAACCTCAAGAGTCTAATTGATTAAAGTGTCAAACATACTTTTCGTCTGAAATTAAATTAAAACGTGAGAGAAGTGTTTAATATTATCTCCCTTACGTAATTAACCTTTTACTTGTCCTCAAATCTTGTCTTAGTCTATTTACTAAAATACCCTATTCTGTTACTCTCTTCCTTAACGAAAAATAGTAATTGATAATTTTTAGTAAACTTCAAGAGTCTAATTTATTAAAGTGTTAAAAATATTTTTCGCTTGAAATTAGATCAAAACACAATAGTACTATTTAATATTGTCCCTTCTTATTATTATTACGATGCATGTTAAATTTTGCTAGACATTGGTACTACAGATATATCAAAACAACCGTGGATTGACAAATTGATTCCACTTCTTTAATAACTTAGAAGTTTTAATTAATTTTATTTTAAAATTAAAATAATAAAAAATATATACTTTTTTTGAAAATTTTATATTAGTAAAAAATGGTATATATCATAATATTATTTTGAATTTCTTTTAGAGAGCATAAAAGTATATTTGATTTTATGGAAAGAGAAATAAAACTCAAAAGGATGGAAATGAAAATATTTCAGCTTTTTGTCAGATAAATATCACATACACCCCTGAAGTACATCAAAACTAACTATATAACCATGGTGATGACTGTTAAATGTGATACTGGATCATAACTTGGAGAATACTCCTTCAAACTGCTGAAGGGGAAACTGTTTGTATATAAAAGATATTACTTTTAACATTGGCTTGATATACCTGCAAATGCAAGTGTATCAGTTTCTACAACCAACTGAAACAAATACAGCTGGTACCATCACAAGCTACAGACTCCAGACTCCAGCATAATTACAGACAACATATATAACAATATGACTACAAATGTTTCATCCACTGCAGCAGACGTTGCGGTGTTTTAGAGGAAAACAACCATACATGACTACAAAACCATAATAAGATAATTCAAAGTTGACAAAATTTCTCCATAACACAAAATGGTTACGTGTTTGATGGACGGTTATGGTACGGCTGCCATTGCTGATGGTATCAGAGTAGAAAGCTGCTTGTTTAACATTCAGTCATCAGAGCTGAAGCAACTTGTAAACCGTGTCATGACATGTTTAAACGATTCTTTTGAAAGCAGCTTTGGGTGAGTTAAGTATGCAAGGATGTTCATGCGGCGCTCAAACAGTTTTCCCAGGTACCATATTTTGAGCTGAAACTGCCTCCGCCAGTCTGCTGTGCGTATTCAGAAATAACGGCACGGGCACAAACATCCCAAGTCCTTGCTATCACACTAAGGGACATGGGTTGTGGAAGGCTTCGGAGAGATATGCTAAACCTTGACTTTGCCTTCACAGAAAGATCTTCGTATTCCTTACTGTAAAAACAAACATTAACTTGTATGTTACATGAAGTCGTCTTTGGTACTGAGAATTTGATCATATGGCCCTTCACTTGGATTCAAAGGAATTTATCTTTTGTACTATTTTTTATTTTTTATTTTTTATTTTTATTTGAAAGATTTCAATGAGAAAATATAATTTGACCAAAATGGGAATCGGCCATAGTTTGCAAGAAGAAATTTCAGTTTCTTGTAAGACAAAAAAGAAAACAGATTTGTAATGCTTCTGTCACTTACCTCACTTCAACTGGAAACTTATCTAATAGTATTGGAGCGCAATTTGGGTAGTTNAAATATAATTTGACCAAAATGGGAATCGGCCATAGTTTGCAAGAAGAAATTTCAGTTTCTTGTAAGACAAAAAAGAAAAAAGATTTGTAATGCTTCTGTCACTTACCTCACTTCAACTGGAAACTTATCTAATAGTATTGGAGAGCAATTTGGGTAGTTTGTGGGAACAAGCAAACGCAAGGGCTGAATAGGTGACTGCAAAGCAAGAAACCACCTATAAGTACAAAGAAAAGCATTATGCTTATGAGTTATCACTTCCTTTTTAAAGGCTTAAAAGCTTACCATTTGTGCTGAAGCATACTGTGATTTCAAGTTTGGACCGAGAGCTACTGCACTGAAAGAGCATTTGACAATGGTTCCTTCACCCCCTTCAGCAGCAGCACCAGCTGCACTTGGATCAACATCTTCGTCACTGATATCAACCACAGTATCAATAAGTAGCTGATTTATNTTCCCTTATTTCCTCCAAAAGAGCATGATTAGCCTGCAGCAGGCACGAATAATTTTGTCATACGAAAGAAGGTGAAGTCCAGGGACAAAATTTATATTGTGTGAAACTACAAAATAAATCATGCTTCACTTCTCAACCCAACGCTGGACCAAAAGTTATTTCACACACTAAGTTTAGCCCAACTCTCAACAAAGATAGTAACAGTTCAACTAAGGAGATATTTAATGCGTTCATGTTGACGATAATGACAAAGACAATGAGAAAGATGGGTAACATTTAATGCGTTCATGTTGACGNATAATGACAAAGACAATGAGAAAGATGGGGTTACCTGTATTAAAAATGTAATACGGAAAAATTAAAGCTCTATCTGTCTAGTTTTTAACGCTTCAAACCATGCATCAATCGGAGTTTTATTGAAAAAGTTATAGCCAATTTACTACAAACTGTTCAATGATAACTGGAAAGTGTATGTCTTCTAAAGGTGTGTCTTTTGAGTGTCTAAACGTCTAAGTGACTTGAATTGCATTAGATGTCTTTACATTAGAATCTAGAATTTTCTTTTGAGTAGCATATAAAGTCATGTACTCAACTTATGTATGAAGAAGGTGTGAATAGAAAGAAAATCCTATTTGAGTTGTGAATTTCATGCTCTAATCACATACAGCAGTTCCTGACAGCAAATATATGGAGAGGCAGAGGGAACATTGTTATTTGTCTTCATTAATTTGAAAAAAATTATGTTTATTGCTTTGAAGAGGGAAAAAGAGTTTCAAATTCAAAATAGTCAATCAATTAACACAAGGCAACTTACTATAATTGCAGCATAGGAACTATGACAATAGAAAACTATCATGCAAGGAAACAAAAAGAAATGTATAATAAACCCAACCACAAATATCCCGATTACATCAAGCTATTGTTCTTCTAGAATCAGAAACTAAGATTCTACCTCTATTCTTGGCCTTTTGATACTAGATGTAGCAGTTGACTCCAGATCAGACGCCTCCGAACCAGTCAACTGCTTGAAACTATCATTCATGCTTCCAGCTGATGAAACAACGTTTAAGGGCATGGCACTTGTGTAGCGCCTCATTCTCCTAGGTCCAGTCATTCCATCTTGTGCAATGAAATTTCTAGCTTGCAGCCGACACTTGGTCATGGCAACCAAATCCTCACCAACTGCAGCCCTAGACCCATTACCTGGCGCTGATCCTGCTATTCTATCAATCATACTTACAACTGAGCCAATATCACTAACGGATGCACTCAATGCTTTGGGTGACATTGATTTCACCTGAAAACAACATTTACAATTTATCATTCACAACTTAGATCTTTTAACATTGAAATAATTCTTTCTTCCTCTTTTAGTATAGAAGAATATCATTAAATGCCACAAAAACTAAGGTGACAAACATTAAAATGGACCAATTATAAGCACCAAAAAAACTCATTGTGCCAAGAAATAAGCTACACTTACTGCTTTAATTAAGCGCTCAAGAGGCTGCTCTGTAACAGTTGACTTGCCAGAAACAGCTGTCAAGGCATTACCATGAGTGCCATCTGGACCAGTAAACTCCGCAAGCAAAGGTGAGGCTGATATCCCAGGAGTGCCAATTGCAAGGGATGGTGCTGCTGCTTGTGAGTTAGAAGTTTGTTGATGTCCGATGTTTCCAGCATTTGATAGCGAGGAAATACCAGCAATAGGTTTATCAGTATCCCCTGGCATTGGGGATGGAGCCAAGGGTGTTGAAGGAGATGGCACAACAAAAGGAGAGTTTGCAGATTGCAATGGGGTTCCAGTTTTTGTGAGTGATGAAAGCAGATTTTGCTGGTCAACCTGCGGAGAAGAATGTTGTGGCATTTGAGGGGATGCAGCCTGAAGGAGTTGGGGTGAAGAAATGGGAAACTGAGCTCCTGGCTTTAACTGTTGATGAGTATAAGCTGAGCGCTGGCCTGATGACATATGATGCTGAAAGCCTTTAACATTCATTCCTTGCCTCATCTTTAAGTCATTCACATCATTCATCTGATGCAACTGAGGCATTTGATGTGTCTGCAATTGCCCAGGCAGCTGCTGCTTTGCTTGCTGGTGCATCTGCTGCTGCTGCTGTTGTTGCTGCTGCTGCTGTTGTTGCTGCTGCTGCTGCTGCTGTTGCTGTTGTTGCTGCTGCTGCTGCTGCTGTTGCTGCTGTTGAAATAGCTGCTGCTTCTGCAACAGTTGATGCTGTAACTGACGCTGTTGAATATGTTGTTTGAGCTGTTGTGTCTGCAGAATTTGCTCTTGCTGTTGTTTCAAATGCTGGTTGTGTAGCATATTTGAGTTTGACTGGAGGGGATTAATATTTGATTGCAGCATATTTACCCCACTTTGTGATGACAAAGGATTAATGTTTGCTTGTTGGGGACCACTCACAGTATTTTGCTGTAGAGATCCAACGGTAACCTGATGCAATGAGTTCATCGAATTTCCTAGTCCTGAATCCAAATTGGAACCTGGCAAAGAATTTAACATATTCTGTTGTGCTGTTGAGACCCCTGAGATAGATGGCATAGAATTGTGCTGCAAACTCGGCATATTGTTCTGTGGCATTGTTGCCACAGAATTTTGTAAATTCATTGCTTGCATCTGTGGGTTCATTTGATTGTCATGAGACTGAACTTGAGTAATTTGTGACTGCGGCTGCTGCTGCTGCTGCATGGAATGCATATGAGATTGGGGGAGTTGTCCCTGCTGCAGTGAAGAAACAGGCTTTCTGGGCCTATTGGTATTTATGAAATTTATAATCTGCTTTTCATAGGGACCCAGCTTTTCCTTGAAGCCAGGTGAAATATTGTTTTTGGAAACCTGTAAGAATAATATGATACGATCCAACATGTCCTTAAAAAGTTTCAGCTTCGCGAGCTGGTCTGACTTTGGTTGTTGAGGAAGAGAATCATGCTGCAATAAGAGATAATAGTTTACCGATATGGACCTCAATTCTATAAATAGATATTACCTCCAGAGCTAAGATGGAATGCCAGTTAATGTGTATGGTTACACATTAATTTTTACCTGCTGCAATTTAGTAGATATTTTCTGGTGCATTTCATTCAATTCAGGTAAATACATCTCCTTCATGGATTTAATCTGTCAAGTAAAAGAATTATCAAGAGATCATTAATAAATTCTACATAGTTTTCAGGTGCCTTTTTTTCTTCCAAGTATTGTAAGCAAACTTCATCCAAGGGACATGACAGAATACCTTTTGATAGATCTCTTCTTGCCAATCACCCCCATTTGCATGTCCTGTCTGGGCTGTGGAATCTAGAGATGCTAACATGCAAAAATTGTGCACATGTAAGTTAAATGGGAACTTGTTTCAAGGGAAAAAATCACTAAGAGAACCATGAATAAGACTCTTAACAAAATTCTCTAACCAAGACAAAAATTATTATTGTAATAAATAAGCCAAAGAATACCCCAAATTAAAGGAACGTGGAAGCGAAATTTTGATAGCCTAAGGCATAACGGGATCATATGGAAGTTTTGATTGAGGAATTGACAGTAACAGAGGAAGCAAATCACAGGCCTTATAGCAATTGTTTCATTATAGAGCTTGGAGAAATTCGACTGAGATGAAACATTGTTATTACCTTAGGAAGCAATGAAAATGATACACAAAGTGGAGCATTTCTTCAATGAATCACTCTAGCATCAACTAATCAAATGCAAGGTCATATAATAAATCCATGCAAGAAAGTAGAAAACAGAAAAGGCATAGCTGTGACAATAATAAAATGAGAGCACTTATGTGAAACAACGTACTTGATGACGTCTCTGGAAGGACTCTTTGTGATTGATATAACTGCTTTTGCTGATCCATTACATTCTGGGGTTGAAGCAAGGACCCTGATGTTTGAATCGATGGCTGAAGCCTTTGCTGCATATCTCGTTGTAGTGGATTAGGCTGTTGTTGCAAACCCAACTGCTGTTGCAACTGTGCAGGCTGTGATTGCATCTGCGACATTAATTGCTGCTGCGGTTGTGATTGCTGCCCTTGATTTGGTAGTAAAGATGCACTCTGCTGGGCTTGTTGCTGCAAGGGAACCTTGGACTGTTGTAGCATATGCACAGGGTGCTGATTAGCTTGCATGCTTGAGTTCCCAGACTGACTTCCAAGCAACTGCTGCTGCTGTTGTGGCTGTAATCCTGAAACATTACTTTGTGGGCCCATCTGTTGATGATGCATATTTGACAGGTTTTGCTGAGCCATTAACTGCTGCTGCTGTTGCTGTTGTTGCTGCTGCTGCTGCTGCTGCTGTAGGTTTGGAAGATTACTCTGTTGGCCCAGCAACCTCTGCTGCTGTTGCTGCTGTATATCTCCAACACCATTTTGTTGCCCAATCAACTGATTCTGCTGCATGTTTGCAGCATTTGATTGTTGCCCCATTAGCTGCTGTTGCTGCTGCTGTTGTGGAGGCATCATTGACTGCTGTGTCATTGGCTGTTGTTGCTGTTGCTGTGGCCTAAGGACTGATTGTGGATGCTGCTGAATCATGGATTGAGATGACTGTTGCTGTTGCTGGTTCTGCTGAAGACTAGAGATAGGAGCCGATTGCATCATGGTAGGCTGTGAAGATTGCAACTGATGAACAGATGATGTCTGCATACCAGATTGTTGAGAAGATTGCAACTGATTAGGCTGTAAGAGATTTGACTGCTGCTGTTGCATTAGAGTGTGTTGGAGATTTCCTTGCTGGAGTTTCTGCTTCAAAAATTGTTGCTGTAGCTGCTGCTGCTGCGGGTACATATACTGTTGTGGATTCTGGGATTGCTGTTGTTGCTGTTGGGGAAGAACCTGTTGCCTTGTTGGCATTTGCCTCTGGGAATTGGCAAAAAGGTTGGAGGGCACCCCTTGAGCCATTGAATTCCCAACTGTGTTCTGTGAAACACCAGATATATTTTGCATGGTGGAATTTTGGCCTACAACATTAGACATAGGAGCCTGGGTCAAACTAGAGACAGCTGGAAGAGCAGATGGTAATCCAGAAGAACCTGTAACTCCAGTAGCTGTCATGTTATTCTGTAGGTTCTGTGATAACAGCTGTTGGCGTGCTTGAGACTGATTAGCTAATGGGATAGGAAGTGGTTGCCCTTGGCTGTGAACTTGGTTTTGCATAGCAGAACCTACTCCAAATGAAAAGGCCAAAAGAAACAAACAGGACAAAACGTCCCAGAAACATCACCAGGAAAGCATGTAAGCAGGTAACAATTAATAAAAAGAGTCGCTTAAACACCAAGGGAAAAAAAATGTACATAAGATGTATTAAATTCACAGCACAGGACAGGGAAGGTGGGAAGAGGAAGGAGGGAAAAGGAGAACAAAATAACTTGACAGAAA
>JANLJB010001965.1:0-15542 GCA_026212285.1 Bursera cuneata | reverse complement strand
CATTATGAATGAGGGGAGGCTGCAGTTACCCATATTTATATTTGTTTCCATCTGCAAGTTCCACTGAATTGATTAATTGGTCATTGGTTGTAGGCAACTTTGAACTTCCTAACAAAAAAATTAGTCACTGGCCTCCATTATCCTCGGATTCTATATAAACACCTTCGAAGAGAATTGTCATCCGAGAAAGCCATGGTTCCATGTGAAACTTTAGCGACCAACTAGGCCTGTAACTGAAAAGGGTTGGTTTCCGGTTATGCCTCTGTCCAGTATCCCAGTGATACTAATCATGTTTTCTGCTCGGCGAGTTGGATCGACATTTGCCGGTTATGTCTATGTCATCAAATGGCATCAATGTGCTCCACCAGACACTTGGTCCCCCAGTCTCCATTGACAAAGGAAAGTTCCTTCTTTATTCTATTACTTCTGTCATCATCAGGATCTAAATCAGTCGTAGGTGACAGAATAGAACCGCACTTCTCTTGTACCTCATCAAAGCGATTGTAAGTGTACGCCATCGATGGATCATCCTCCAACTCAAAATGATCTATCAATTAAGTAGAAAAGCTAGAGAAGAACACCAACTATAGCGTCCATAAATGAAGCACAAAAGGAAAAAGTTCCATCAACTGGACTTCTATCTACATTCAAAGGCACCAGTTTTGTGCAGAATATTGAATCATGAATATGTGCTTTATGAGATTCGAAATGTCAAAGAAAATGTTGAAACTTGAACATGGACGTATATCTAAGTTTGACGTGGAAAAATTTTCTAAGGTTGTTTTCTGCTAATGATGTTCTTAGAACAAAGCTTGGACTCGATATCTGAAGTGCGCTGCTTAACTGGTGTAGATGGTATTTTGTGGCAATGTAGAAACGACAAAAACACCCTCCCGGCTCAACTGAATCTCCAATGATGAGCGATCAGCGTCTGTCACGTGTTGCCACTCATCACCACCCTCTTTTCTTTTCTTTAAAACCCTATTTGATTAAAGCTGTGGTGGCGTTTGGATGCTGTGGTGCTGTGCCACGTCAGATGGCAATGTGGTATAATAGATTGGCGATTGAGTTCAAACGGGTGGAAAGGAATTTCCACGGGGGAGAGACTAAGGGGAAAAAAAAAGTTCAAAATTTTTATATTTTATTATAATTTCTTTAATTATGAATATTATATTATTTTTTGTATTTATTTGACTCCATTCAAGATAAAACAGTTACTTACACCTGCTTCTAGGCTTGTGCCACTGTCAGAAGATGTTCCCTTCCAACAGACGTCACGTGAAAGGATGTTATTGTGGATTCCTGAAAACTGAGGGATTTTGGAGTAGTTAGCCAAACCTAGAGGGTTTGGAGAGAGAATTCTATGATTTGAGTAGTGTTTATTTGCTCCCCACTCTTTTTTAAAGGGACCCAGTTTCTTTTTATACCCAATTAAAATATTTTAAAAAATATATTTTTTATTCCACCCTATTAAATTTTATAATTAACATTCTTATAATTTTTCATATAGACACCCAATACTAAATAATAAAATACGACATATTAACTAAGGAATATACATATTTTTAAATAAATTTATATTAATGTTTCTAATAAATGTGAAATTTTATGAAAAATAATAATTTTCAGGTGAAAGAAATAAACATCTTTTAACAAATGCTAAATACTAATTCATATTCCAGAATGTTATATTTTCATTTGAACAGTCTGAAACTCATCAATTTTATTAATTCATACATTAATTTAAAAAAAAATTAAAATCTTTTAGATGTTAACTCTCATAATGAGACTTCTCCAGAATTTTTTTTTCAAATTAAAAAAATTTGAAAAAATTGTTTTATAGCTCTAAAAATCATGAGTTTTTGCAGAAGGATAAATGAGATTTACAATAAATATCATACAAAATTTCATAATTTTCTGACATGTCTAACATAGTTAAATATATTGGATATTTTAGGTACTTTACCTTATGAAAAAAATTATATAAAGTAAAAAATATTAAATAATGGGGCTCCTTTGTGTCAAGGTGTGGGCCAAATAATATCACTCTCATTCCTATCTCTGTCCGCTGAGCCCAAGAGGCCCGAACCCTTATTATTTGTGACCCTGTAGCCTGCTGACTGCCTTGGACCAGGAACACTAGGCCGAAATAACTTTCGATTCGGCCTGATACATGTTGGATTTAATTATATTGTATCGATAGCATTTAGTTGGATTTTATCAAGTTTAAAAATAAATAATTTATTAATATTTCTTTATATATATATACATTTGATTTCATAAAATTCATTGCTCTGATAATATAGAGATATCTTATTTATAAAAAAAAAGAGAGAGAGAGAGAGAGAGAGAGAATGATACTGTGATGTAGTATGTCTTACTTGGGCATTTGAGAGTCAAGTCTTAAAAGCCTTGGAATTCAATCAATTTTGGTGGGTACTACGTTGACTTCACCTAAAGAGTTTTAATTTGTCTGAGAATATATTCAAATTGTACAAATTGGAATTCAGAGAAATCGGAACAACACTTTTCAATGGAATACAAATGACTTTATCTTCCAGCTGCTAATACCATTTGCTTCTAAATCTTTGAATGAAGTTACTGAATATATTGTACACAATACTAAAATATAATTCTGTTTAATATATGGTCAAAACAATATTAAGTTGAAATTAATCTTGGAATGAAGTATAAATATAGCACATATGCAAGAGACCCTACTTATCCTATAGCAATTAATGATACTAATTTTAGACCTTTTCGGATCGTATCAAGTGAATTCAAAGAGATGAACGACTAGTCAACAATGGACAATACTGTTGATCAGGTTCTTAGCTTTGTTATAAGTTCAGTCAACTTCAGTCTTCGTACCAACCGCAATTTGCCGCATTTTCAGGAATTTAATTAGAGAAGAAACTAGTCAATAAATAAAATCAACGAAACTCATCACCTACTTCTTGCTTTACATTTATTCGGTGGCCACCCGTTCATTTACATCAAATGCTATGTTTTTCTTATACAAAAATATGGTCTAGTTAGTGGGACTTTTCTTCTACACGGAACCCTAACCACATAATTTATTACTGTATGTTGATAGCAAATATACACTGTATATATAACCAAAATAAATTGAAAGAAAACTAGGGTTTTCTCTTATAGGTCGTGTCGTTGATTTTCTAGCTATATATAGCAATTATATGAAAGAAATTTTTACACAACCCTAAAGAATTTTATTCAAATTACCTACACGTATAGGATTCTAATCTCTTATATTGTTTACATCATTATGGAGACAAATTGATATCAGACTGAACCATATATATATATATAATTTATTTCGTTTACCTCATGATAAAATACTATCGAAATCTTGGTAGAAAGTAAAAAAGCAAAACTGACCCACTTTTTAGCTGCTATAAACATATATTAATGTCGGCATGTGTTCGTGAGTGCACAGTATAATACCAACAAAGGGGTTGTTGCCAATTGTAGATTAATTTTCAATTTATAGTTTCCAAAGCAAATAGTCTTATAACATGCTACCGAAAAAAAAAAAAAATTGAATCTTTATATATAAAAGGTTAATTGATATTTCATTCATTGTGAAGATTTTTTTTTTTTGACAAAAACTATATCAATTCTTAAATAAGGATGTCAACCAGAGTTTTAGCTAATCATATCTCTAATTTATATGTAATTGTATATAAGAGATTTTGTGATTAATGTTATACTTGTATCAGGGTTTTAATTAACCATTTTATAAAAATGAAAAGCTAATTAAAACTAATATGACTTAGCTTTGCAATTAAAACTAAAATTTAATTTCAAGATCTTATAATATTCTTTTTCTATATCCAAACAGTGGGATTTTTCTAAATTAATTTATAATTTTATTTTCTATATGAATTTCCGGTTTTTTCAGTGAAAAGTAAAAGTTTAAATTAAATAATGATTTTTTAGAGAGAAATAGAGTATCTTAAAGAAATAATAAACTCAATTTAGATTGTTTATGGGAATTGAAAGTTCATATATTTGTGGTAAATTGATTTAAAATTGCAGATGATTAAAGATATCAAACGTTCATAATTGTTAAGAAGGAAGAAGATGAGTTTAAAAGGATTTAAATAATTTTTAAAGAAATTTTGTTTAAAAATATTTTAGTATTTTAAATTTCATAGAAAAATGGGTATATGGAGAAATTTCAAGGGTTAAATAGTTTCACCCATGAAAATAATTATTAAAAAAAAAAAAGATTTTCAAGACTCAAATTGAGATATCACAAGCCCCGTGCAACGAATGGTGGAGAAAGGACAAATAAATGTATTACGATTTGTAATTAATTTAATTAATCAACGATTTGACCTGCTAGGCCACGCCCAATAGTTAACTATATTTTTATACCCTAAACATGTCCTTTCCTGTTGTGTATTTGACTTTGGAAATCTTCTCATGCTTTAGAATGGATACGTTTTCAATTTTTATATTCTAGAACTTTAATGATAGTAATAATTTTAAGTATAAATAAATATAAGATTACAAATAATGACGTGGAGGTTTTTGAGTAGTTTTATCAAAACCATGCAGGCTAAGCAATGCCTATCTCCAAGGCCAGAGAGATTACTACCAATATATTTTATATATAAATATCATCGTAACTTGTCGTAATGATCATGTGAATACATCAAAAACCGTAAGGAAGGCTACTGAAATTATAGTATTTTAATCTAATTTTCACTAAAGTACCGAGAAAGTCAACCATATGCATGTAGATGTATACTAACTTCCTTGTCCTTGCCTTCCTTGAAAACGTGTACAAGGCAAGGATTGTGTAAAACTGCTGAAACTCCAGGTCAATTAGGGCAGACGCAGTTGAAAGTTTGAAAATTCTTATATGGGCCCATAGATAGAATGCATATATTGTTCTACCCATTCTTTGTTTTCCATTGTGCCACGTGGTTTGACTAAACCCAGTTTAAGTGGCCCAAAATAATAAATAAACTTAATTTATTATTGTAGACAACGGCCTTCTCACATGCAATAATAGCAAGGATGCATTACCATGGAATGAGTCAATTCTTTTACAGGAATTTATAACCAATACCTCCCCCAGAAGAACTGCCACTTCTTCTCAAATTCTTCGCTTTAATTTCCTCCTATAAATACCGTAACTCTCCTCAAATTCTTCTTCACCCCACAACTCGAATTGTAATTAGTAAACTAGATAGCTTAAGAGTTTGCAGGCTGTGGCTTCTGTCCATCTACTGACTACTATGTCACCTGCAATGGCTTTGGTAGTTGAGAACAGCATGGAAAGTGAGCAAACAGAGAGCCAATACCAGAAGGGAGTGATACACCTTTGTGAGAGAGGTATAGAGAAAGTTCCAACTAAGTACATTTTGCCACTCTTGGAACGACCCAAATTGGGTAAAGCAGCAGAAAGTGGTGATAGTAAGATCAAAGATAGCTGCAGCCAAAATCTTCAGTTGCCAATCATAGATTTTGCTCAGTTGCAAGGCCCCAACAGAGGCCAGGTCCTCATCTCTCTGGCAAAAGCGTGCGAGGAATATGGGTTTTTCCAAGTGAGTCTTGCATATATAATAGCCTTGAAATTAAGATAACACCTATTCTTCAGTGTGGATGTCTCCGCGCTTTAAGAAAGTACCAAGTTTTCATTTGAGAAATGAGAATTGATATACAGATATAAAAATTATATTTATCGAAGCTGTCTTTATATTCTTTTAATTTCTTGTATCATGTTTCATGCATGCAGTTGATAAATCATGGCATTCCAACACAAGCTGTCAGTGACATGTTTGACGTAGCTAGAAGATTTTTTGAGCTTCCTTTCGAGGAGAGGTCGAAGTACATGTCAACAGATATGAGTTCTTCAGTTAGATGTGGAACAAGTTTTAACCAAAACAAAGATGCAGTGTTCTGCTGGAGAGACTTTTTAAAGCTTAGTTGCGAACCCTTGTCAGATGTTCTTCCCTTGTGGCCTTCTTCTCCCATTGACTTGAGGTAGGAAAACTAGCTATTCATTCTTTACTAACTTGTTCTAGGTCTTAGTGGAGTTTGATGCCAAATCTTGTGCTCATTTCCTGATAGTTCTTGTGTGTGTCTTGTCAAAGATTAGCATATTTTTAATTAATATAATTCAGGAAATTACAAAAAATATTACTCATAGTTAAAGAGGACGCAATTCATACATAGCTTGAATTATTAAACATATGTATGGATAACATGACACTGCACGCTCTTTGTTCGTAACATTTTTTTCTCATCCTTTTGGTACTGTAAAAATCAATTATTCTTATATTTGCCATTTTAACAGGGAAACAGCGGTTAACTACTCAGAGGAGACAAAAAGATTGTATCTAATGCTGGTAGAGGCAGTGCTGGAGAGCCTTGGATTGGTAGAAACCAGAAAAGAAAATGAGAATGAAAGTTATGACACTTCTGGTTTAGAAAAGTTCAAAGATGGAAGCCAACTCCTAGTACTGAATTGCTACCCTTCATNTGTATCTAATGCTGGTAGAGGCAGTGCTGGAGAGCCTTGGATTGGTAGAAACCAGAAAAGAAAATGATAATGAAAGTTATGACACTTCTGGTTTAGAAAAGTTCAAAGATGGAAGCCAACTCCTAGTACTGAATTGCTACCCTTCATGCCCTCAACCTGAGTTGACTCTTGGCATGCCACCACATTCAGATTATGGTTTCCTTACACTTTTACTTCAAGATCAGCAAGTGAAGGGCCTTCAAATTCAGCACGGAGGAAGCTGGGTAACTGTGGAACCCATTGCCAACTCATTCGTTATCAACGTTGGTGACCATCTTGAGGTAATTAGAGATTCATCAATGAATTGCACTTCTCAAAGAAGAACGAGTACTCTTAGATCAAGCTCCTTAATTTATAAATTAATTTCATCCCATCTTTTGTTGTTTTCACGACAGATATTTAGCAATGGAAGATACAAGAGTGTGCTCCACAGGGTTCTTGCCAATCCCAAAAAGTCCAGAATATCTGTTGCTTCCTTGCACAGTCTGCCCTTCAGTAGNCATGGTTCGACCGGCACCGAAACTCGTCAACGAAGCCAATCCAAGTCGCTACAAGGATACAGACTTTGCCAGCTTTCTCCAGTACATTACCTCCTGTGAGCCCAAGCAAAAGAATTTCCTGGAATCGAGGAAATTGACCTCTTGTGCTTGAGGGGATTAATGAATGAGTAAAATGATTAAAAGGAATAATTAGCTTTTTCGCTTTTTGTAGCTAATCATATCTTCAAATGTGTGCATCATGATAATCAAATTATATTATACAATAATAGAAATATTTTGTTCTTTAATATGCCAAAACTTCTCTCCAACTTTCCTATCTCTCTGATGTTGTAAGTATTAATTAATTGCTTGTACATGACCTTTACATGGGCAATATCCTTCTAGATTTTGATTACGCATATATANTATTTAATTAAGATACCTAGCTTTCTTAAATTATTAATTATTCCATTAATCTGAATCCATCATACCCATCGATCGATTCGTTATAAATGGTATTAGAAGTTTATAACCCTCAAATTAAAAGGTATAGAAAGTCATGAAGTTACGAGCCTTAATTTTATGATTTGATTAAGCGATCACCTAAGTTAAACTTTCATTATCTTGTAAAAAAGACCCCTGAAGCTTTAAAGACTAATATAATATGTGATCATTACTATTATTGCTTAAAAATTTAAGATCTATTTTAAATGCGCAAGTAGAGTTCCTCGAATTTAAGAACTTAACACACTTCACATATTTATGATAATTTATATGTTATCATAAAATGATACGTTACAATGCATTAGAACATTCTTATTGATGATCCTTTGCTCTAATAGCATTAGCACTTGGAGTTCCTCAAATAACATGATATCTCACACCAGCTTCTAAATATTTTAGTCAGTACCAGATAAATAGGAAGCGATTTTAAAGCCCAGGTGATTAATTGTATTCTGACAACTTTACATTAAGGTAGAGTTTGACACTATAAAGGTTGATAATTAAGTCGCCCTTTCTGTCACTCCGTACATTTGTACATTGGAGCTTTCAACTCAAACAACTCATCATGTCAGTCTATAAATTTGTATATAAGAGCATTCAACACAAACAACTCATCATGTCAGTCTGTAAATTTGTACATAAGAGCTTTCAACTCAAACAATTCATCATTCAATTCTTTCGTAATCATTTACATGAGAGTTTTCAACTCCAAACGACTCATTCAATTAAATTTTTTTCGTAATTATTTTCATGAGAGCTTTCAAATCTAACTACTCATTCAATCCTTTCATAGTCAGTAGGATATTTTCGTTGTCTAATAATCTTCTCCCATCTTTCATTCCATCTACAAGAGTAATTAGGACGTTTCAATTAAACGTTATTCATATAATCAGAGGGGAGAGAGAGAGAAATTAGTCAATAGAAACTAACAAATTGGTCATAGTCTCATAGATATATATATATGCAAGCTAATAGAGTTAATTTAACTGTCCTTGTGTGAGGTGTGTTGAAAGTGACTTGAGAAAATATCTTACAAGGGTTTGAAAAATATACGACAATAGCTAAATACTTTTCAGTCAGCCCTCGCAAGTCTTTCCAATCATTTTTGTGCATGTTTGACAACTAAACAGCATTAAGGTTGATTTCTTAATTTCCTTGAAAATCACTTCCTCCCGAGACAGACTTCTATATACATATATAAGTCCTTACTAACTACATTGATTTTTACTAACTATATTGATTTTTAGCACTTTTTTACGTAGAAAAGTAAAACAGACATATCACATCATTCACATTAATATTATATTTGTGAAAATCATTTAGTTAAAAAGTTCATGTATAAAATAATTGATAAATGACATGACATAATATGGATTTTAATTAAATTTCTTAATTCTTTCTTCCCTCTATCGATTTGATTTTTAAAATTTGGTATATAACTAGAATGATATGAAAATTAGGATCTTCTCATAAGTTATCTCCAAGTTCAAATTAATCATATAATTAATTTGAAAATATTGCAACATAAGACTATACCAAATTGTGTGACTATCTACTATTTAATTATTTCAATTAATATTATTATCACAATCATTTATGTAATCTGGAAGCCGAAGATCTCTCTTTCTTTTATTTTTATTTTTTCTCTCGTGGTATGGAAACCTCAAATGCAATGCAAAGCCCGGATAGTTAAGGGGATAGATCTGTAGAACTGCTTAATGCGTGGAATTATTCAAATAAAGTAATTAACAAGATGATAATTAAGCTTGGATATCAATACATTTTGAAAGAAATTATGATTGAACTGGTAATCAAGAACTCACCATTAGTATTGCACCCTATCATTATTTGAAGGATGAATAACAGATTTGAGATGTTAAGTAATCGAGTAGTGTAGTTTGTTAGATGTTAGCATGAGTGTTGATATAAGTGTGTTTTTGTAAATAGAAATCGTTCAGCGAAAATCTTGATAAAATATTGAATATCACAAATTAGCATAAGCTTTCTCGAGAATGCTACAATTCGGATGCCACTGGCAATTAATAAAGACTATTAAGGATGAAGATAATTATAAATAACTTCTACCTAAAATAAAAACGTGAAACAATGTTACGGTAATCCATACAAGGTGCGTATACCTATAACATCATCTGCATGCAAGTTCCTTTTCGTGAGCCCGGAGTCAATGTAAGGAAACATGACTGCATCCGGGACCCCGCTGTGATCAAGCCCAAGAATATGTCCTATTTCATGCACTGCAACTGATTCCAAGTCCATCTCATCACGACCTGGCCAATGAGAACTCCAAACTTCATCTGCATCATAATGAAGTTCTCCTCCAGTTGGTGCACTAGCATGAGCCACAATCCCGTTAGGCCCGTCAAATGGCTGACCGTCGCCGTGATCACCCCGGTGGAAGCCAATCTCAATATCAGCAACAGCAGTGTCTGCTACCTCCTCAAAAGTGAAGTGGCTCACTGCTGCCCATCGTTGAAAAGCTCTCCAACAAATAGATCGCACATCTTCTGCGCCTCCAGGTACTTGGACACTTGATTTGAACTTATATTTGAGATGGGATTTTGAAAGTGGCCATCTCAGGTCTCCTGCAAAGAGATCATAGTGTAGAACTCCAAGTTGGATTTCCTTAGCTAATGGCATTGAATTACTTGCGCCATTGACAACATCTGCAACACCACATCTGGGCTTCATCATTTGATTCATTGTACAAGTGTCTAGCCTTCCTGTGATATTTAAATGATAATTGAGCTGGTATGCTTTGATTGCTGACTCCAAAAGGTAGTCGAATTCATCATCATTTGCATCGTCTTGGCTATTGTTGTTTCTTGGATACTGCTTTGTGTAATGATCATCGTCATTGCTTAAGTATCCAAATTTCTGGAGATATTGTTTCAGCTTCGAGAGGCCATTAACAGACTGACCTTTCTGGCATCCCTCTAGCTGTTTGATGAATTCGAAAGGCTGTCCAGAGTGTACCGGTTGAGTTAGGCATAGTAGCATCGGTAGCAGGAGAATCAAAGCTCCCAAAATTGGGGATGGTTTAAGTAACATTGCAATGTGCAAAAAATTATGAGTGGATCTTCTTTACTTTGTGTTGTAAACAAATTAAGAAGTCTATGTTACGTTGCATCGTGGGTATCTTCATATCTATATAGACTACTACTCTTGTGAAAGTAACTAATTATTTTGCCTTGCACAAGTGAGTTGCCTTATTGAACAGGGCAAAGTTTTTCCTCTTTTAATCAAGATGATCTAATTGGTTCAGTTTTTTAATATCTTATTCTTTTAGTCATGGATTAATAGGAAAATTTTTGTATTTTAATCATTTAATTATTATATATGTTTGTAATATTTTATCAATAATCAATTACACTAATAATGATTTAGAGTTTCATAACCACTGTTTCATGTTTTACATGGGACTCAATTTAGTTCACATAATTTAGATGCTTGAATATTTTTGTAATATATTGATGTAAAGGTGCATTGATAATTTGTAATATATATAAAAAATGATATCTTAAAAGCTACATGAATGTCACAAGTGCAGCATTAATGAGAAGCGCATGGTGAGTATCAACATCGTTATTCATTATAGATACTAGTATACCACTATTTCTCTGTATCTTTTTGTGAGAATTATTGAATAATATCGTACTAGTTTCATGACATTCTTGTGTTGCCATACGAGATTAAGGCTACTTTCAATATCAATATTCATTACTATCTTTTTCTCTATCCAACTTTACATATGTAATTAAATAACATATAAGAAATTTATTAAATCTACGATATATAATTACATATATCTAGAGTTCAGGGTTAACCATTTCTTATTAGAAAAAGTAACCATAACACTTTCCATGCTCTTAAACGTGATTTAACTGGACCACATCGTTACACGACTCACACCTACTCATGTCCTATTTTTTAATACATCACCGATAGTTTAGATACTCATATTGAATAGCTCCAACTTCGGTGGGTATGCAAGATGATGAGTTAATTTATAGCTCATCTGCCAAAACCTTTAAATGGAACCACCATGGCAATGGGCCATTTTTCAATCATAAAAACAAAAATAACTCCTTTGACAAAGTAATAAACTATAAATAAAAGATGTTTTTTAAATTGTAGTTTATAAGCTGGCTATAGAGATCACTTCATCAGCTATAATAAATTACCTAAGCCTCAATCGATATTAGGGGTGAAAAACCTTGCACCGATCCTCAAGTTTGGCCTTTACTTTGCTAATTAAATAATACTAAAGTCAAAGTATGCGCACTCATGAGCTTGGAAATTAATTTGTAAAATCATTGTAGCTATATATCTGGCTAGACCTAATAGACTTGGAACTTGTAAGGTTAGCCTTTGAAAGTTACGAGTCTAAAACCCTTTAGAATAATTTGGTCCTGCTAGATGGGGCATGCAACGACTACGAAATTGCCTATTCCAATGCTCAAACATTTTAAGTCGTAAATAGAAATTATTGTCTTCGATATAATTGTCAACTTTCTTGAAAGGGATTATGTGGATGTCAAAAAATAAATGAATTTATTTAATTAATGTGAAAGCATAATGGTTCGTTGGTTATTTTTTACGGAGAACTGTGCTGAAAATGTGTCTGACCCCTTTATTCATCCACTAATATATTATGAAGGAAGGAAATAAGAAAGACTTTTCCTTCTTTCAAAAAATTGGATGTGACAGTTAACACAAACAGGATGCAAATCCCGACCCTAACATTACATAACTTATAAGTATGAGAATATCTTAATTTTTCAGTACAAGTGTAAAGGAAGAGATAGTATAGCAAATGGAATCTCAAATCTCTAGCCAACTTCTCAGTCTGGCCTATTGACGCGGGAAGGCAGAGGAAACAAAGGATGAAAATTCCAGCAAATAAACAAGAAACCAACTTGGCATCAGAGATTGACAAGGTTATTAAGTACTCAAGTTGAATTGCACTTCATACTAACTTTCACTCTTAAAACACAAAATATAAGTCCTAGACAACACCAAGATGAGCACAAGTGCCAAAGTCCTAGGCAACATAAATACTATTAAAACTTAGACTTCCTAGGCCAACTTGGCTTCAGAGATTGACATGGCATCACCTCTTTAATTTATTGGGAGAGAAGTTTATAAACCGCATATGTCGCAAAGTTCTTCAACTAATCCAACACGAACTCATTGGGCGGGAGTTCCACTTACTGCATACCATAGAGGACTTGTATGCCTTGATTATCATCCGCACTAAGTTCTCTTTTTATTTCCCCATAATTGAAAATCGGTTACATGATTGCATCTGGCTTTCCCTCCTCATGATCAAGCCTAGTAAGTGTCTGATTTTATGAACTGCAATTGATTCCAAGTCTAGCTCTAACATTAGGTCCCGGATTAACACTCCATGCTTCATCTGCATCAAAATGACAGTTTCCACAAATTGTTACTTAAGCGTGGGCTGCAGTTCCCAACCTGTCGTCAAATGGATTATCGTCTCCATGGTTAAGACGGTGATAGCCAGTCACAATGTCAGTAGCAGCCACATCCTGGAAAATGAAATGGCTAACTTGCGCCCATCTTTGAAAAGCTTGTTGGATAACAGACCTTAGGTTTAGTGATTCAGAAACTTGCACACTAGAATGAAAGCGATATGTTAGATGGGATTTGGACCATCTCATTGGTCCTGGAAAGAAAAATCGGTTGCGACCAACTGTGTGGACTCTAGACTTGTGATGGTGATGGTTTTGCTTTGTGCTGTTGACATAATCTGCCACATCGCATCTAGGTTTCATCATTTGATTAGCTGTGTCAGGATCCATGCTTCCAGTGACATTCAAATGATAACTGCGCTGGTATTCTTTTATGGCAGACTCCAAAAGGTCGTCAAAATCATCATCATTTGCATGGTTGTTGCCTGGAATATCATAGCTCAAATATCCGAATTTCTCTAGATATCAATTGAGATCATGCAGACCCTTAACTGTCTGACCCCTGTCGCACCCTTCCAGGTGTTATATAAAACCGAAAGGCCAGATTACCAGTTGATCGTGAATGAATTCTTGGCTGTATCATCGCGAAAACAAGGAAAAATAAACCAAAAAGCAAGGATGTTTTAGAGGGCATTGCTCTTCTTTGCGTGTGCTAACTATAGAGTTTGTTGTCTATTCAATCTCTTACCAAGCTATCTATATCTACGCATTTTAGACATGGAAAATTTAAATTTGCCTTCCAAGATCTTCATGCATGCATGCAAGGTATGACAGTGGCATTGACGGGGACAAAGACCTTTATTATCACTTTAAATGGGTCAGACTTTCTAGATGTAAGCTGGTTGTAACATGTATTAATATTGATTTATAAAGAGTGAATTTTCTTTTATATTACTTGATATACGCACAAAAAACCTGTAAGTAATTAAGTTAAATATATATTACTCCTGCAAAATTGTTTCTCAGGTTTGAAAGATTGAACAATGAATTATATGGTACTGTTGAGTATGTTAATATTTTATCAACGGACAAGGATCTCTCCTCATCTTATCTTTACTTCATCTTTCGGTGAGAATGTCATTGATAGTTATAAAAATTATTTTAATGAGGAAAAAGAATAAATATATATCTCAACCATCCATTAATACTAAAATTCATCTATCACAAAATCCTTATTAATAGTCGTTGTAAAAACATTTATTGTTAATTTAATTTCTATTTAAATGTTTATATATATATATATATATATTTGTTAATTTAATTTAGAAATGAATTGAAATCTAGACATAAATTATAGTTTACTTCGAATTGATGGTGAAATAAGAATGGTATCAGCCGTATTATAATAGAAATTAATTTGACAAAAAACTAAAGACTGGGATCAACGAAATAGGTGACTTAAAACATCAATATCTGTCTACAATTAACTTTGATTTTTCAAAGTCGTGGAAGCATCTAGTTGCGAAATATATTGATATACTAATTACGAACTCTTCATTGATATTTTAGTAAATTAAAAAGGGAATATTTTTCTTTTCCGTTGATATATTGGATACAAATCCTTTGACAAAGTACTATTAGTTGCCTTTTCTCACTCAAATTCATTCTTTGAGATGTATCTATTGAATACTTCTATATATGAAAAGTATTTCAAATGCTTTTTAAACCAAAAGACACTCTTATCTATTTTAATCAATGACTATAAATAAAAACAAAAGTTTTCGGAATGTATGACATGTTAGAATATTTTAGAGATTTTTAGATTATATATTTTAGGGACTTATTATATTGGGTAGAGTTATTTGCACCGAAAAAATTACTAGAACATCCATTATTTTATCATATTTTTTATTACTAATATGTCCATATATAAAATTACCAATTAAGACATCATAAAAACAAAATAAAATTTTATTTTTCTATTTATATATGCCTAAAATCATTATCTGTTACTATTGACCTTTTCCATACAATTTAATTTGTGAACTGAAATATATGTATTTAATTTCTTTGCATAAATCACCATAATAACAGCAGCTGTATAGCTGGGCCTAGCACCCAGATTTTGTTTTCGATAATGGCGAAGGTTTTCTACGTCTATATCTTGTTGCTCTTGCTACCTTGCAGTGTAGAAAATGGTGAAACAGTGCTTTTGGATCCCAAATTTTTTGTTAAGTGAATGCAGAATTCAAGGTTTTTAGCGAGAATTGGTTCGACAGGAAGGAAGTCGAAATAGGATTCGCTGGAGGATCAACTGAAACAGAAGAAGAGACTGTTGGCCCTTGGGGATTGAAATCGAAAGATTCATTTTCAAAATGAAATGAGACCAACTAGGCCAGGCAAAGGAGTGGCCCTTGGCCCGGCTTGGAAGCAAAGGAATTCATAGTCTTCCTTTAAGCACTAATAGATTCCCCTTTATTTTCTTATTAGAAGTTAGAATTTTAAATTTTAATATGTGAATTAAGTTATATTACGAATATCGAATTTCCC
>JANLJB010001964.1:1435-31333 GCA_026212285.1 Bursera cuneata | reverse complement strand
ATTTTATTTAATGTTTGCAGGTGACACTATCAATAACGTTTATTAAAATGTCCTATATAAATTATTTATTCATAGTACTACCTAGCCCATGTTCCTTATTCTTAATATTTTAATTTACTCTCTATTTTTATTATCAATTTTCATGTCATACGTCACCCTAATAACTTCAATATTATTTGATATATCCATGCAATCATAAATTGATAAGTACGATTGTATTTTTTCGAAAGTTTAATATGTTTTATTTTAAAATTTGAAATGAGTGAATACCAATTAATGATATTTCGTAAAGTTACAAAAAGAGTAAAATTCATGTGTCAATAATTGATAAACGTACTACACTATTGAGTTGAAGTAATATAATAGATCTACTTATAACCCAAGTCAAAATAGGCATTGGAGGGCTAATCATCCTAATGAACTTTTAACAGTTTTCATAAAGACACATAATTGTCCTTTAATTTTCTGTTTCATTTTAAATGGATCAATTTAACTTTCTTATTTTTGTCTCGTAAGATCCTATGTATTGAATTGATTTCTTTTGCAAAATAATTTAAAATACATATGAGATGAGAATTTGTGCTATTTTGTCTTATACTTTCAATACAAACAAAAAATAAATTTGAATAATAAATTACTATTGAGTAAAAGAAAAACTAATAAATGCTTTAAAATATAAAAATGCATTGAAGAAATTATTAATACACCTTTATTATTTCTATTAAAATTTTGAATCTTATTATTAAATTTGGTTGAGATGAATGATACTAAAAATTATAATAAACAAGAATATTGATATAAAGAAATAAATAGATATGATTTGAGGACATGGTACGTGCATGAATTAATAATTAATTTAACCTAAATGATAATATTGACATTTGGCAGCCAATAAATAAAAAGCCTTCATAGTTGACCATCATGATTACGTTGTCAATGTCTGGAAATAATTTCAATTCCTTTCATACTAAAAGCAAAATAAATGCTTCTGAGTTGGACTTGATCATGGTTTAGACGTGTAGCCATTTGTTATAAAAAAAAAAAAAAATATTGGCATGCTTTGGTCATTCATTTAGATTATGAACATGCACATGAACATGAACATTCAATTTAAAAGTGAATTTCAATTTTCAACAGAATTTCCTTCATATTATATTGAAATCCAATTCAATTAATCTTATTTTAAAATTATCATATTCAATTGCAATTGCAATTTGGCATATATATCTTAATCTAGGCCAATTACCTGTTAACAGGAATGCTTAATGGGGTTTCACTTGACACCCTTATTTATTGAGACCCTACACAGTGGTGGCCAGTTTTAACCTGCGCAATGGCGAGTTCACTTTTGGGTAACACAGAAAGAGAGAAAGATTTCGAGAGACAAAAAGAGAGAAGACCCAAAAGCTTATAACTCTGAGAGTAGTTTAAGTAAGAATATGAGCTTTTTGGCACAAACCCATCTTAGGATCAGGAAGTTGTTCTGAGATTCTCGAGAGAGGAAGAGTTAATAACAATAATGGATGCGAGGAGAATAGTTGTGGTAGTAGAAGATGTAGAAGCAGCAAGAACAGCTCTTTTGTGGGCTCTCCACAATCTTGTTCGCTTTGGTGATGTCATGACTCTGCTACATGTCTTCCCTTCAACGAGATCAAGAAGCAAGAAGAAGCAGAGGCTGATGAGATTGAAAGGGTTCCAGTTAGCTCTCTCTTTCAAAGAAATATGCAACAAGTACTTCTTTAACGTAAATTACATCGATTGCTCATAATGGAATGTTCATGTATGTTGTTTCATATAGATTAGCTTGTCATGATGGATTCCATAATCAAGAGAATTGTGTTACAGACAAACGTTGAGATCATTGTCACGGAAGGCGATGAAGAGGGCCCCAGAATTGCTTCCATGGTGCGGGAGATTGGTGCTTCTGTCCTCGTTGTTGGTCTCCATGATCAGAGCTTTCTCTACAAGTGAGTTAATCATTTCTTTTTAATCTTGAAACGTTCTCATTTTTGTCATGTTTGTGATGTTGTTTTCGATGATGGGTTGGTTGCGTTTTTCAAGAACTAATCTTTATTAGAATCATGGACACTCTTTGAGGGGCAAAAAGGTGCATTAATTCAAGCTTTTTCTTGATTTGATAAGGCATGAGTGAATGATTCGACTGTGTTGATTAAGCTTTCTGAGTTACGGTTTTTTAGAAATTAATTGTCGTCAAACTTCCATACTTGTCCAAGGCGGTGGAGAAGCCAAAAGCTTTGCTTTTGGGATTTTTGTTGGCAGATATTAGGTGGGTTCATTAGGTGAGTCCGCGTTGTTTGATTGAAATCATTGAAAGACTCTCTCTCAAGAAACTATGCCTGCAAGTTACTTTGTAAAGGGCACTAGTCCATTGACCAAAAAAGTGTCCAAAGCCACAATTGGATTTGGTTTGAAATGATACACCTAGCCCCACAATCATCTCTTAGACAATTCCGATAAGCACTATGAACAACGCATCTAATACATTCAATAACTTGTTAAATTGTCGCCATATAAGGTTCCAATAATGTTCCCAATTAGGTATGGGACCTTGAGCTGTAACCAGTATAGTTTGTGCAGACTATTAATGGAATTGATCCTTGTGAACTTGGTATTGTAACCAAGGACAGAAATTACAGCAGATGAAACTCAAAGCAGTGTCTGTTTGTGTGGTATAGGTTGGCTTTGGCCCACAACAACATAGCAAACAGTTTCAATTGCAGAGTACTTGCCATCAAACAGCCTGCAGCATCACCACAAGTGAGGACACTAGACAGTTCAACCAACATGGACTTTGCGGAGATCGAGATCAATCGATTATAGTGAGATTCCTTCTAATAGCTTCTTTATATCATCGTTTACCTGCTCCCTGTAACAAGTTTTTCTTTAGTGAGTTAAAAATGGTCTTTATACACATTGACCTAGATTGAGAATCTAAGCATTTGTTTCTATTTTTATTTTACTTTATTTAAAATGAAAATGCAAAAATGAGTCTTGATTTTTCAAACATGTTCTGAAAATGTTTTTTTTTTTTTATAGTCTTATGATTAACATAACTAATCAATTCCATGAATGGCTTGGCTTTGCAGTATCCCTGATATTCCTTCACCAAAAGTTCCATATAGAATCTGCCCAAGCCCATATGCGATTATTTGGAGATGCAGAAACTCAAGGAGAATGAAGACTTCTGGCAAAGGAAGCAGAATATCAAGCTAAATTATGTATCAATTCAAAGCAGATTAAAATTTTTAGGCATGCTTTGGTGGTCTCTACCTTTGCTCCTTCACTTGTCTCACAGCACACACACACCCTTCAATTATATACAAAAAGAAAAGAATAGTGGAATTGACATCATAGAGTTATTTTGCTTACAATTCTCTGATTTGTGGAGGATAGGATTTGTCTCATTGTATTTGTACACAAGTGATGAGAATGAAAGAACCTCTTCAAGGTTCAAGCCCAGGTTTTGGCTCATAATTTACATTCTTTGTAATCATAATTGAGGACAATCTTTTGGTTGCCATACATCATCNAATCTAAAGTTTGATATCATGATATTATGCATAATCAAATAGATCACGGAGAATTCTTCAGAAAAAATTGTATCTTCCAAGATGAAATCTGATAAGTGAGATTTCGAATAAGTGTTTAATGATTATTCTACAAATATTATAAATATGTCATTAAAAATTTAGAAAAATGATAAGAAACTAAATAAAACTAATTGATTTTGAAAGTAAGACAAAACTTATTAGAAGAAGATGATGATAAGAGAAATAATTTTTATATTTAATTGTTAATAGAAGGTTATCTCAAACAATTTATTTATTTAATTTAATTGTTTTTAAGATTTACTCTTACTTAAAGTAGAGATGAGAACTATTTGGTTTAAAAGTGGGATGTAAATAGTGGACTCTTTTAAATAATTTAGATAATCAATTCAAAACCAACTTAAAAGATTGAATTTAAAGGATAAATTTAAATTGTTATGATTGAAATTAGGAATAAATTAAAAGTTGCCACTTGATTAATTTTATAAATTTAAACGAAATTGTAGATTTTTGAATAAAGTAAACAAATCTCAGAAGAGATTAGCCTCACACTAGGTAAAAGTAATTTGGTTGGGTCAAAGGATCCTGTTAAAATTTTTAGTAAATTTTAGGTTTTCTCAAAATCTTTTATAAATTTACTTGATTTTTTTTTTCAAAGTAAAATTATAACAAATTAAATTTAATTTCTTCAAGGCTTGATCACGCGTGTCAAGTACTTGTTATGTGTNTGAAAAAAATAAATAAAATTAATCTTCCAATAGGTAAAGTCATTGTTGTTAGTTTTTATAGTAATTTATATAAAAAAAATAATATTACTTAAATCATAATATCACTTAAAATGGGAAAGTTTGAGGGAAAATGTTAAAAAGAAAAAAGATGGTAATATATTTAGGAGTTTATTTTGTTTTTATTTTTATTTTTTGGAAACAGAAACAATATTTTGTAAAATTTAATGGCCCGTCATGTTTAAAACCAATTATTAAATTTATTCTTAATTCTCTAGATATAAACATAATATAAAATAACTCACTATATTATTGGATAAGTATCTAACATCAATAGACAAATATTTAATTGATACCTTGAGAAATTTGTTCCAAGTTTGTGTACTATTGTCGAGCTATCAAATTGTCTAATAAACTAACTTAATAATTCGATACTTAGTTAGATAATTAAAAAAAATTATGATTTAAATGTTTTTCATCACAATTTTACAAGTTAGCTATTTTTAAGTTTTCTAAGAAATAGTTATAAAAAAAGTATGGGAATTATAACTTATTATTTGTTTATTTTAAATGAGAAAAGGTGATATAAAATTAAAACGTTTGATTTGAATTAGTAAGGAAGGGAGGGTAAGCGAAGCTAGCGGCCACCTTGGGCTCGNACAAACCCAAGCTAAGTCACTATTTCATTCTTTCTAACCAAGCCGCCAGGAGCCAGCCCAGAATAGGCTGAAGCCTAGCCCACCAACACCAGCACCAACCAACGCCAACTCCAACTCACGCTCCTCACTCTCCAGCCACTCGCTCTAGTTGTAGTTGAGTTGAGTTGATTTCACTTCCTTTAGTTTCACCCACCAGCCGAGCCACGCACTCTCTCTCTCTCTCTCTCTCGCCAAAGCCGTTGAAAACAAAACTGCGTCGATTAGATCTGTAGGCGTGGGCGTGGCGGCTCTGTATAACTAAAAGCTGATCCTTTCTTTGTTTTTCTCTAGCACTTTTCTTGCTCGGCTCAGATCCGGCTTAGATCACCAGCGGCGCCCCTCTTTCTTTCGTCTCCCTCCATTTCTGACGCCCACACAGAGTAGAGTTACGGCGTCGTTTTTGAAGCCTTCTTTTGCTTGTTGAATTCCAATGTCGAGACCGATTGGTTCTCCGATCATTGACTTCAAATTAACGACCACCATCACAAAACAACAAAACCTAGTCTAGGTTATAGTATGAATTCTCTCCCGACAAGTTAAGAGAGTTGAGGTGGTCACATGAATTTCGGGGTAAGACTTGAAAGACTAATACATGTTGTTGCCTCCCTCTTGTTTTGTTTTTAGATTTTGAATTTGGGTTTGGATTCTCAGACAGGAATTGTAAGTCGGAAAGCTGGCAACTCCATGGACTGGAGCGTAAATAATGCGTATAAAACTTATAAAGGTATTCCCATTCCCAAGTTCGTATGTTTTATACTTTATATGATTAGGCTGAACCCAGTGATTTCATATGCTAAGTTATATGATATCAGTTATATCATATAGTCTCATGGATAAAACTAATGTCGAGTCCACGTCTATTAGTTTAAATGTGTCCACTTATGAAGGGTTGAAAAGCTATGTTTGTTCCTAGTGAACTTTTTTAGAATAATTTGCCTGTTTATTTTTATGGTCTTGTATTATTATTTAGGCAGTAGCATATTGAAGATTGGATCTTTTCAAATTTTTTTGATTTAGGAAAGGAGATTTTTCAACAATTGGGAAATGTAGTACATGAAATTGTATTAATGGATTGATTAAGGCATTAATAAAACTTTAATAGTTGGATTAGGTTGGTAAATTGAAGCTTCAGAATAGAAGATTATTTTCCACTCGCGCCATTTTATTTATTAGCATATGGCATTTTGCGCTATATATATATATATATTGGGAGTTTAATAACCAACTAATTAAGTTTGCCTTGCTGCCATTAAAGAGCATGGATCCTTCTTTTGACCGTGAATCTGTAATCCTTTTTCATTGCTTCTTCCAGGAGTGGATATGGAACCCAAACACGTGATGGATATGTCAGTAATTCAAACCATTGATCCAATAGACATTGGGTTGGGTTCTTCAGAAAAGGGAAATACACTCCCCTCAGCAAAACCAAGAAAGAAAACAATGACTTCAGTTTATCTTAAGTTTTTTGAGACAGCTCCTGATGGGAAAAGTAGGAGGTGCAAGTTTTGTGGACAAAGCTATTCCATTGCTACTGCCACAGGTAAGTTTCATGCACTTGCTACTGTTTTTCATTCATTTCTTATACAATTCCCTTGGATGTTTACAAGTGTGTTACTCCAAATCGATCAAGCAAATAGCCAACTTCCTATTTCTAATAATATGTTCCCTGAGGAGTTTGAATTTTTCTTTTAAGAGAGATATCAGAGCCTCCCGAAGCTCACTTGCAATTGAGATTTCATGTAAATGTTGGCTTTAATAGGAATTGGATTTGAAAATTGATGTTTCTTTTATACCTTGTACATTAGGCACCCACCAGCCTCCACACACACACACAACACCCCGCCCCGCGCACCCACCCCCCTCCCCCCGCCCTTTTCTTTTTAATATCTATCAAGTTTATTGAAGGTGTGAGCATGTTAGACTGTGAAAACTCGTATTTAATTTCTCTTGTATCTAATAATTTTCTTTTCTGAAGGTAATTTGGGTAGGCACCTTGCTAATCGGCATCCTGGATATGATAAAGGGGGTGATGCTGTCACTAGTGCAGCTCCACAGCCGACTCCTGTGGTTAAGAAATCTCAACCTCAGAGTAAAGCACCCCATGTGGATTATGATCATTTAAACTGGTTGCTCATCAAGTGGCTCATTTTAGCTTCTTTCCCTCCTTCAACTCTGGAAGAAAAGTGGTTAGTGAACTCCTTTAAATTTCTAAATCCATCAGTGCAACTTTGGTCAGGTGAGAAGTACAAAGCAGTGCTTCGTGAAGTTTTTAGGAGCATGAGGGAAGATGTAAGGGCATCATTGGAACAGGTTTCTTCTAAAGTCTCAGTCACTCTTGATTTCTGGACTTCCTATGAGCAGATTTTTTATATGAGCGTCACATGTCAATGGATTGATGAAAGTTGGTCCTTTCGGAAGTTGCTTCTTGATATATGCCACATACCTTACCCTTGTGGGGATTCTGAGATCTATCACTCCCTAGTAAAGGTCCTTAAGACATACAATATCGAAAATAGAGTTCTGTCCTGTACTCATGATAACAGTCAGAATGCAATTCATGCATGCCATACTTTAAAAGAGAACTTTGATGGTCAGAAAGTAGGACCATTCTGCTATATACCCTGTGCTGCTCGTACTTTGAACTTAATAATAGATGATGGATTAAGAACTACAAAACCATTTATCTCCAAAATCAGGGAGTTTGCACTAGAGTTGAATGAATCTACTGATTTATCAGATGAATTTGCTCAGTTTTCAACAGCTTATCGAGAAGGCAGTTGGAAATTTCCACTTGACACTTCACCACGGTGGAGTGGCAATTACCAGATGCTCGATATAGTGCATAAGGTACGTTATTAATGCCTGAACTCCTACATAAGATTTGAGAAATTATAAATACTCCCTCTCCCTCTCTCTCTTTTCTATCTTGTTTTGCAATTCAGATTTGACTTTAGTGGCCAATGATAACTTGGGATTGCAGGCTGGTAAGGCCATGGATGCTGTAATCAGGAAACATGAGGAAACATTGGGCAATAGGATGTTGTTAAGCTCTACGGAGAAGAATATAGTCAGTGTCGTGCATGGATACTTAGAACCCTTCTACAAGACCACTAACAATATGTGTACAAACAAATTGCCAACAATCGGGCTGGTTCTCTTCTTTATGGATCACATTTCTGAGATGATTGCTATATGCAGAGAATCCCGTCAATGCCCAGATTGGCTAAAAAATGCAGCTGAAGACATGGCCAAGAAGTCCAGGAATTACAACAACCAGGTTTGCAATGTATTTACCTACATGACGGCCATCCTAGATCCCCGGATCAAAAGTGAGCTTATTCCTGAGAACCTTAATGCAGAAAATTATCTGGAAGAAGCAAGGGGCCATTTTGTGAGAAATTATTCTACCAGCCATTTCTCATCCATGTCTAGTGGATATGGTGCTCAAGAGATGGAAGATGGAGGTAGTGTTTCTTTTGCAGAGGAAATTGCACGAAAGAAACGAAGGGGTAGCATAAGTTGTGCTACAGATGAGCTCACTCAATATCTGTCAGAGCCTCCGGCTCCAATACCAACGGATGTTCTAGAGTGGTGGAAGGTGAACAGCACCCGATACCCTCGACTGTCTCTGATGGCTCGGGATTTCTTGGCCGCGCAGGCAACTTCAGTCACTCCCGAAGAAGTGTTTTGCAATAGAGGTGATGAGATTGACAAGCAACGTTTTTGCATGCCGCATGATAGCACCCAAGCTGTTCTTTGTATCAGGTCTTGGACTCAGGTCGGCATAAAGTTTAAGTATAGATCTACTGAGATAGACTATGAAAGGTTGATGGAATTGGCAGCCTCTATATCAGATAAATGTGCTTCTGGTTCTGACAAGAAACAAAAGTGATATAGTGAGACGTTGGAGAATGACTTATAGTTATATTGAGCAGAGGGAGGCTTCTGCCACTAATATTTACTTATTTAGATCATGTACTGACTACTATGCTTGTAAGTTAGCTTCCCCTCAGATAAAAGAGAGAGAAGCTGGTGTTCTATACAATATATAGCCATTGTTGTATGTATGTACGAAAATCATGTATTAATGTTATGTACAGCCTAGGATCATGAAACTGCTAACAGAGAGGGTGACACTGATTATTGTCATCATTGACTTGAAAGATTTCACTTGCAGCTTTAGTAAATCTTGTGGGTCCGAATTTGGATGATTAGCTTTTATTTGAATATTTTTTGATCTCCAGCCTCTTCCCTCTGTAGAAAATGCAACTGAACAGTTTCTAATTCTGAGGGAAAATACCAGAATGTTTGATATTCAAATAAACCTCTGTTTCTTCTTAACAACTGTAATATCCGGAATTTTTGGAATAATGTATTTTTTGCGTTTTTGATGTGTATTGGAATGATATATGTGTAATGGTGTTGCGTGCGAACATATTTAGATGAGAATATGTGTATGGGGATTTAGGACAAAAATGTAATTTAATGTTAGTATATATATGTATATGCATATGGGTACACGAATTACGTATACGGATGATTTTATAAGGGTATGGATTGTATGGCAGGATAAGTGGAATAAAACAGGACACGAGGTAGAGAGTGCATGCCTCAGCGCAGAAACATTGGCGTCTCGACATAGAGTTGAGATTCGTGAATTTTAAAGTTCTAAAAATTTGACATTTGGGTCCTCGAATCCCAAATACTATATAAACACAAATGGCTTGATTGGATGGAAGGGAGAGATTACCTGGATTAACCAGTAAAATGGTTGGACAGCCGACGTCACCGTCGCCACCGTCACTGTGATTGTTTATCTTCCCCATGATCGTTCGAATTCTCGGTGAGTTAGGCTTTAAGATGGGTGGTATTGGATTCGTCTTGGCCTGCTAGTTCCTGTTGTGGCATCAGCCATCCCGTCCGGTGTCGAAATCAGTCAGATCAAGGCCATAATAGTTCGTCTCGCTAGAAACGCTTCTCTCTTCTCTGGTGTCATCAATAGCTGCCAAGGGTTGGGTTTTGTTTGTCTCGGCCAGACGATTCCAGCCGTGGCCTCTGATCAACCGTTCAGTGTGTGAATAACCGTTGGTCAGCCACAAAAGGTTTGGCTCCTTTATTGCTGATCTGCGGTTCCTGGTGTCACCAGCCCATGCCACAGATCGAGATCTCTTCGTCTCGGCCAGACGATTTTAGTTGTGGCCTCCGATCAATCGTTCGATGCCTAAGCCACCGTCCAGAGCCCCTAACAGCATATGCCTGCGTCATTAGCCAATCTGTCTTCTTTGACGTCGCCAGCCTCTGCCACTTGTGCCATTCTCTTCTTCTCGGCGAGACGATTCTGGTGGTGGTCTTCGTTTGTCATTCCTGACCTCTGGTGGTGCCGTTGATCGTTGCCGTGAATGATGCTTGTGGTGGCTTTTCTCGTCGGCCCCCCCAGCTTGCAATCTTGTTATATGCACCCCTGCCTTGCGATCACTTGCACTCCTACAGGTTTCTAGGTTTTTATTTTCAACCTTATTTGGTTACTATCAATTGACCCCTGATAGTTTGTGGATTTGTTGTAACACCCTTGAAGGGAATAATTACGCCCCCTAGGATTTGATTTTGTCAATTTTGGCCCCATAGCTCTAAAAACTCAACCGAGACCTCCCGCCTCGAAGATTCCGCAATGGGAATCCTTCTGAGCAGACAGAATTAGTGTTACGAAAGAGAGATATGAGAAAGAGAGAGATAGAGAAAAAAAAAAAGGCCTGGAGAATTGCGATTTGTTGATTAGGGATTTTTATTTGACACTCAACCTATTTCATTTTGAGTAATAATTGTGAATGATTGTGGTATAGGAATAGGATTATGCATGTGATATTAACTTGGGTGTTATGTGTGTGTATGGGTTTTTAGGGATGATTGAGTGGTCTTGTGGGACTGGACAATATGTGTGTGATCATGTAGCCGGAATGAGAATTCGGTGTGGTTATGGGTATTATGTGTGTAAGTGGTAGTGTAATGAATGGACATGTAATGTGAAGTTGCGTGACTTTGGTTATGATATGAACTAGTATATGTGTGTGATAGGATGGTTGGGACACGGGCGATACGTGTGTCATTGTATGTGATGGGAATATGAATAGGTTAAGAAATTGAGACTGATTATATGTATATGATTTGAGGTGTGTGGATTATGTGGATGAACCTTGGATTGATCTAGTTGATACACGAGAATCCAAGGGGACTTATAGATTGATCTTGGATAGCTTAGCTGTTACGTGAGGATCCAAGTGGTACATGAGTTGCCCTAACCAATATGCGGAACCCAAAGGTAGATGACGGACCTTGGATAACCTATCTGTTACGCGAGGATCCAAGTGGTACATGGGTTGGCCTAGTTAACGCGGGAACCCAAAAGTATGTGCTGACCTTGGATAGCCTAGCTAACATGTGAAGATCCAAGTGGTACATGGATAGCCTGACTTGATACACAGGGATCGAAAGATACATGGTGACGTTAGATGGCTTTGCTTGGTATACGAGAATCTAAGGAATGTGTTATGGTTTTGACGTTAGATCTTAGGTAGGCTTGTGTTGATCGTGGGACTTGAGGATTGGTGTTAGGCCGTAGATAGGCTTGCGGTGATCGCGAGAACTAAGGAAAACACTCATGGATACTGTGCTTGTTGTGTTTGTGATGTGTTGAATGTAATGCATATGTAGTAATTATGATGGAATTTTATGGTCGTGAAATCTGTGTGTGCAAGTGAGAAACTAAAATGGCTAAATAGGTCTCCATGATTATTCTCATATGAATAGATATGTTACGTGAATTGCCTAATGCATGTCTTAAACTTGAAATATTATAGAATTGTATAATTGGTAAAAATTCCTACTGATTTATACTATTCATCCCTTTCCTTCATAGATATCTAACGGTAATGTTTCAAAACTCACATAAAAAGTCTCAAACAGTCTTTGAATTATACTTAGATATTTTGGATTGTATTTGATTTTGGGACGATACATAAAAACTAGTGTTTTTTTTTTTATAAATATTTTGATTAAATCATTTCTTAAAATTTTTATTATATTTATTTAATTAATTCACCCTCAAAATTTCTATACAAGAGGTTCTGGAGAGTGACAACAACAGTTTCAAAGCAACAACAAAAATAAAATCACATAAAAAGAGTCAATTTAGTTTGTCGGCTTGCCTGAATCCCTATTTTAACTCAACTGATTAAATTTGAACCAAATCCAACTGAAAATTAGATAAATAATACAAAAGCAATCGAGCAAAATTCGAGAAGAAATTTTGGTGAAACGAAAGGCAGGAATATACAAGAAACTATTTGAATTATACGATACAAGAAAGCACCAACAAAACTGCCAGGAAAGGTGAAGAATCGCACCCTTCATTTGTCACCCAAAAAAAAAAAAAAAAAAATAGAAGCTAATTTGACATCATTATACAAAATCATAATTTATTTTTAAAGAATGATTGAAAACTAATTGTATAAAGTTTTTTTCTCCTGTGAGTGCAATCCCAGACTGCAGCATCAAGTTCTCTCTTCATCCAATATGTTGCCCATGATCAACACCTCTATATCAACAAATGCTCTCGTCGGTACTCGCGCACGATTACGGACACACTTGTGGCTGGAATCTACAGTTGATAACACAGGAAAACAACAAAACTAATGCTTAAACAACTCTCAAGCAACTATGACATTAGCCTAGCACTCCTACCACAAGTCAGCATGCATCCGGTGTAGCGGTAAAAGGAATGTCAATAGTCCTTAAATAGCATGTTTGTTAAATGAGAAAAACTATTTAAGTATTTTCATCACATCACAACATGACTTACCATTCCATAATCTGTGACAATCATAGAGATATAATCTGAAGGAGTGGCATCATACCTGTCACCATATCACACCAAGACAAGTGAACTCACAATCATTCAAATAAAATTCAATACTCTCCTTTTCTTCTGCTCATCATAAAACATCTAAAGACTTACATTAAATTCAGATGTTGAAGATTGTCCTTATTGGCCTGATTATCCAGATTACTTCCATCCATTGTTCCTGGAACCTTTAATATTGCATTTGGATCACCTGCAAGATACATGAAGATGTTTCAATGCAGTGCCACCTTTAAATTAGAAGATTACAAATTAGCAGGCAGAAAAAGCAGAGATACCTAGTTCATTTGAGCAAATTGAATCAAGCTGTACCCTTTCATGAAATTTATATGCTTCACAGCAGATTAAGACTGGAACACGGAATGCATGTGCAACCATAGCAATACATGCAGTTCCAACCCTTGAATATACAGTTCCATTAGACAATATAGATGAAGCCCCCAGAAAAACTCGTGTAACTTCATGCATAATGTACGAAACAGCATTTATATGAGTATATGTACAACTCAGGCCCTTAGCCACCAGCCTACGAAGTAATGCTTGGCCTTCAAGCTTTGGACGTGAGTCTACTACCACAATACGAAACTGTTTTCCAAGCTCATGGGCATACAATAGAATCATCTCAACAACACATGATGATCCATAAGTGAGAAGGACATCTCCGTCCCTGATTTTTGTAGCAGCATGTCTAACTATCACTTTATCAGCAAGTATTATCTTTTCATTAATGAAACGATCGATATCTTTGCAAAGGGAAGCTTTTGCTTCTGATTCAGAAAGAGTTAGAGGTAACTCGGCAATATGACTTTTTAAGAACCTAATTGCATTTCCCATGCTCATAGAAAGTGGCCTGCATTCAATCAGAAATGAGACATAGCTACTGATTTTTGCTGCTAAATCTCTAACAAGAGTTTTCTCAGGTGGTGTGGAATAGTCTTTAATGGCTTCTTGAAATGCATGAAGCATTGCGATACAACGAGCGTTACCCCCAGAGATATCTCCAGCCAAATACTGTATTCCAACCTGACAATTTCATAGAGACATCAATCAACAAGCTAGATAAAGTGTGTTTCTAATGTTCATAGGATGACCAGAAACTAAGGTTTCTTTACAAAAAAAGGAAATTAATCAATAATATAAAGTTTTACCATCAATATCTAGTTCTCAATACAATTAAAAACCCAATTAGTATTCATTTTGATGCTTGTATCTATCGTATATTAGCATGAGGAATTGGCCAAAACAAAATTCGACAGTGATGAAAACTAAACAAGCTTTGCCACAAATTGGCACACATTACTGAAGGACGCTGTGCTAAACAAAGGAAATATAATTATAATCAGAACAAATCTCTGATGTTACTAAACTTATGAACATTTTTCTTTCAAGTTATTATTGCCACGTCGAGAACATTCATAACATGGCAATAAGAAACAAAAACAAGAAATTTGCATAATGAAGGTTTAATAGTGACTGAAAAGGAGTGACCAATTTAGCTGTACCGATGCAGATATAATACAAAATTTTGCCCAGAAAAAGTACATCCTACAATTACCTAAGTCCCAAAGAAGAGTGAACAAACAGGGATGCCTCAAAGACACTTCTTCAACACACAAGTCAAGACAAACAATTAGCTACCAGTTAGCCACAAAGTGTTAAACTTGGAGTGACCACTTAAAGGAAGTTCATTAAACATACTTGACACTTCATATGGTTGTTTAGAGCATATATGACACAGATATGAATGCACAGCATTTATAATTAAATTAACTAGAACTTGGACCTTTCACAAAAAAGAGAGATGAGATAATGACAATAATCCAATGGTACAATGAATCTAGTTGTATAGACACAACCATGTAAGCGTCAGTTGAGGTGACAAAGCTTGTCCTCAAATCAGAAGCTAAAAAAACATGCTTCCGTCTAAAAAAAGTACCTTGTAAACAGCAGGATGCATTGGATCAAGTTGGAAAAACTTTGACTCAAGCTCAGGAAGCTGTGTTCCATGTTCATATTGTGGCAAATGCCGAAACAATTCAACTCTGTTTCTGGCTTCAGGCCGATTTACCACTGCACGCCTTTTGGCCTTGTCCACTCGACTTTTATCATCAAACTGCATGCGTGGAGGAGGGACATCTTTCTTCCTCTCTTTATCTGGTGGACGATCAATCCCTTTCCTGTCAGAACCTGCAACTGAGGGAGTGGGTGGAGGATCATCTTTCTTTTTTGAAGCCTGTTTTAGAGGTTTAGCAGGGGCTGCTACCCCAGATGCAGCAGCAGATATATTTCCCTCAGCTGAAAAAACTCCACAAATGAGAAATATGTAGAATATGAATGTAATAATGAGTGTGAGCCACTAAAATAAATATAAACAGATCTAAATAAACACAATCTTTGAGCATATTTTTCTTAACAGTTGTAAGCAGTAATCATAGAGGGCAGCCAAAAATATGAAATTCTTCAAATTACTCTGCCTTTTTAAGAGGACAAAAGTGTTATGAAGGACCAACTATTATGAAGAACCAACTATCTGTGCCGATATTAAAGCATTATTTGGGTTCAGAAGAGAAAACAACACTAATGATTTGCATTTCTAAAGTTATTTGCTTTAGCACCAGGATAAGAAACAGCATCTTATTCATTATTTCTGACAAAGGATAACAAGAGAGGAATCGTCAATCAACTGCAGAAGGAGCAATTATTAAAGAAATCAGAGAAAGGCCTTCAGATTATCCAATAACAAGCTAGCTAGCAATAAATTTCTAGATATGTAAAGCAAAAAATTTAGGCAATAAAATAATTCATTTTTTCATCGTTCAATTCAAACAAATAGAGTATATGATTCAATATATCAAAAACTTCAAATTAAGAGAGAGAGAGAGAAGAGAGGAAAGATCAACGTTTGAACCTTTTGCTGCAGCCTTTGCAGCTCGTTGAGATTCCTGCAAAGCACGTCTTTCAGCTTTTGTTGTTTTTGCTTTCATTGGCTTTGAACTTGATGGAATTTCATTTCGTACTTCGACAGCAGGCCCTCCAATTTTTTCTGCAATGATTTCATTCTGAATCATATAATGTAAAATTTAAAAAAAAAAAAAAAAAGAAAGAAAACTCTGATAAGACTTCAAAGGTTCTAGAGTATAATCAGCAGGTTGTAAACATCGGAGTCACTAATCGCAATGTTGACCAACAGTTTGTTAACAGAACCAAACTGATTTCTAGAGTTGACCTTTGTTGCACTCTATTCTTTTCCCTTATCATTCAGCCAAGCAAACAGTGATTATTGGTCAATACAAGGTTAGAAAAGCCAGCCCTTATAGGTCAAAAAGGTTTTATTTCTTCTCTTTCTCAGTAGCCTAGAAGAGATGGAGTGATGAGTTTGTAAATGAGCAGCCACAAAACTTCATATGCAGAAACCATTTTAACATCACATTTCTTGCACAATAAAATTTTCTGAACCCTAAAAAACTGCATAGAGTTCTTGTTAATTTCCACCATTAGTATAACTACAACCTTAAATTTATATTCACTTACGCTTAGCTTTGTTGCTCGCCTTTGGCAGTCTTTCATATTTAGTTTTTAAGTCATTTTGTCAGTTTTCTAGCTCTAGGTTAGATCCTCCCCCACCTCCTAATATTTTCCACTTTCCCAACTCTCACCATATGTTCCAAATTTTTAATCCTGATCACTTTTATTATTTATTTTGGTCTTTTTATATATTTATTTTTTTCTTATCATGCATAAGGAAAATGTGAACTTCACTCAAAATTGAAAAAAAATATATATATATACATTCTCTACATTGTTGTAAGTGTTGTTAAGAGTGAGTTAATTAAATTAAAAAATGGTTTCAATCAAATTCAATTTAACTTGACTTGAAAAATGAATAATTGCAAGCATTACCAGGCGTTGGCGCTCCAGCTTGCTTTTTCCGATCCAATCCAGTTAATTTTCCGGATTTGACGGCGGTCAAGTCAAAACCGCCACTTGGTAAGCTCGAAGAAGCCGCCAATTTCCCTGAACCGCTTCTACTATACCACCCCAAAGTGGTGGAAGCCTCAGAGTTATCCTCAGAAAAATTCGGCGAAAGAGCTTCGCCAAGCACCGAATCCCCCGGATTGTAACTTCCAACTACCGCCACGTGCTCGCGTTCTGTTGTACGGCGGGAGATAGCGTCCGGTACAGGCACGGCGGCGGAGCGGAGGTGCGCGAGGTTTTCCGAGAGGTGGCGCGAAGGGGGAATCATTACAGGTGAGAGTGAATTCCCGCTCGCTGGTGAATCGGATATAGCAGGCGAGTTGGACTCGGCGGGAACCGACTGAGTCCGACTAGGTAGCCGTGGGTTCTGGCTGGGGTTTTGGTTTGGGCTAGGAGCGAAGAAGCCGACTTGCCGTACCCTGGGAACGGCTAGAGAGGCGCGACGAGCGTCCATGGAGCGTGGTGGTGAGTCGCGTCGCGTCGCCACTAAATAATTTATTTTAGATTATTGATCGTAAATTTACAAGATTTTAGGGTTTTGAATGATAAGGGAGAATCAAAGTGGGAAAATTTTTATTTATTAAATTCCAAAGTATTTCCAAATTCCAATTTGCATTAACAACAAATATTATTAACCAGCTTGTTTGATTACTTACAGCGGAAATTTACAAAAATAATTAAATTTAAATAGATGTATTAAAAATAATTTAAAGATTTTAAAATTTATAATTACTTAATCAATAAATTACTCAACGGGTCGACTTTGTAATCCATAAAGACATATTGAGGCAATGAACATAGGAACCAACGTGTTAATCCAGTTCGTGAAATATAATAAATTGATGGGGTATTTACCTTACCTAAATTTTGAGAATATACTTAACTCCACACTTTTATTAAATTAATACTTATTTTTAAAAAATTATCAATATTTTCATAAAAATTAAAATTTAACTCGAAATTTTTTGAGGATAAATATTAGTTTTTAGGGGATAAATATTAGTTTAACAAAAATTTAGAGTTAAGTGTTTCCTCAAAATTTAACTAGGGGTTCAATATAATCTTCCTATAAATTAATTAATCGAAGGATTTGATCATATAATCAATAATTAAATAAAGTTTTTAAATTTATTATTTTACAATTTAACTTCTTAGGTTTAATTATTTTTTCATAATTTTTATTAAATTATAAGATAGTTTACTTTAGTAAATTTTACTAATTAAAACTAACTGATAATAAATTATTAAACATTATATCTGAATCTGTTTACCTGAAATTTAATATATTTATAACAAAATTAAATCTATTACTTAATATTATAAATCAATTGTTTAATTATTTTTCAATTTAGTATCAAAAAGTATAAAAAATAATTAAGTTGAAAGGTTGATTTGTGTTTTAATTAATTTTTAAAATTTTTTTTATTGTTTAACAAATTTTAATATAAATTAATGAATTATTATCATTTTTTTAATATAGTATAAAGTTCAACACAATAAAAATATCTACTATTATTAGACAAATTGGTTTAAAGTTGTCGGATATCTAAATACTGCATTGCGTACCAAATAGGACATGTCATGTCTAGTCTCAACCATTGAGAAAGTTCACAAAGTGAAGTGTGACGTTCTTCCGAAAAGCAATAAATAGCAGTGCCTGGACAAAGATCAACCACAGCTTGGTGATGAAAATAATCTTCCCACTGTGGTGCGATAGCTGAGCTAGATATTTTATTGGAGTGATAAGAAATATAATGATAGTGAAACTCAAGACAAGTTCAGAGTAGCAGTAGCTACACGAACTCTCCTAGGAGCCTGCATGTCACCAAGTTTAAAAGCCGCTGTAAACTGCTACCAATTACATGTTATTCAGGCTCAGCTTTTTGGTTGTAGCTTCAGTTGCAGCTCTAGCTGTTTCCTATTCCAAACACTCAGGTGCCTCATTTCCACATGTATGTTATATTCTGTCATGCATGATGCATATTATCTGCTTAAATTTCTAATTCTGGCTTAAAAGTTGTTTTACTAAGATCCAGTTAAATATTTTGCTCACTCTTGCTCTTGGTGTTGCTTAAATCTACTTTAGACAAAACTGGCTCAAGCTTCCAACGGATTGGTGGAGAAGAGGAAGAAAACGTATCAGTACTCTTTCTTTCTTTCTCCCTCTAAACAGTTTTAAGTAAAAAAGGAAGAGAAGTACAAAAAACATCAATCTAATTGCTAGTTGCAGGATAAGAGAGTACAGATGGAAGAGAAGGTCAAAATGTTCACAAGGAAGGTGAAGAAACGAGATTCGAAGTTGAAGAATGGTACTGAGATAGAGCTGCAGCTACATAGTTTAGTGAAGGAATTAGAGAAGAGGAAGGTGAGCCTTGAGGGAAAATTGCTTGAACTATATGGTGTGAAAGAGCAGCAATCATACTTTGCTCAGTTGCGCAGGCACTTGGAGGACAAGATGACAGAAATTGACATGCTTAATGGCACAGTTGATTTATTAGGGGATGAGATAAAGAATCTTCAAAAAGAAATGAAGCAGGCTAGGGTGGCAAATTCTCAGCTAGAGATGGCAAAGGAGAGGATAGAGGAGTTGCAGAAGATGGATGTTAATGCAGGCCATAGGAAACGGCCGTTGATGATGCTTGAAGAACAAGTTTGTAAGTATAAATTTCAGTGCAATAAGGAAACGTCTGTTAATGATGCCATGATTGAGAAGAAGCTTAAAGCTACTAGACAAGTTGAGTTAGAATATGTGGAGATGCATAGGAGGAACAAAGAACTTGAGTTGGAAAAGAGGGAATTGACAGTGACGTTACTTGGTGCTCGAGCCAAAATTACAGCCCATTCCAACATGACACGGCAGGTATATAAAATTTGTTAATAATTGCTGAGTAATTACTGGATTTATGCCTGGGTGTGCTATATGCATTCCATGGATCAACTTCCATTAAATCTTTGTGGAACTAATTCATGATGAATCATGCATCCTTGAACTCTTGGAAAACTTTGTTATTAGTTGCATATGGCTTCATATTGATGTCTCTCATGCCCTTTTGTTTTGCAAGTCTCAAGTAATCTTTAATATTGATGAGGGAATTCTTTATTTGTTTCACAGGATAAAGTTATGGCTGAGATAGAGGAAGAGATGAGTAATTTGAGGCAAACCAATGAAGATCTTTCAAAAGAGGTTGAAAGACTGCAGAGAAACAGATTTAATATCGTGGAAGAACTAGTGTATCAACGCTGGCTCAATGCCTGTCTGAGGTTTGAAACCCAGATTTATCAAACACCATCAAGAAAGACCTCTTGTGATCTCAGCGGTAATGCTAATGCAAGCCATAAGTCTGATGAGAAAGCTGAACAACTAGTGTCAGACCACAGTTTTGACAGCATTTCTTCTTTCACTTCTTCAACTGAGAGCAATGAAGTAGACAGTTCCACTACTGAAAGCTCTTGGAATAGCCAGAGAAGCATTAGAAACAAATCTGGTTTGATGCATATCATAAAATGGTGGGGAAGAAGCAAGGATGACTTGAGTGCTGCTTCATCACCCCACAAGTCCTGTAGAAGAAGTCTTTTTACCCGAAGTAACCTAGTTCGCAGGCACTCTACTTCGACGGTTCCATCAAACAGGCCATCACTGCTAAGCAGTGCAGATGACAGTACTACAATTTTCATCTCATCTGGGAAGAAAATGGTGCCTGAATCTAATGAATCTTCAAATACATTGAAATTCCCGCGTGCAAGGAGGGTTTCTTTCTGTGATTCAGTTGAAACATTTGTCCAAGATGAACGAAATTCAGTTGAATATGTGATAGATGACATTGGTATGTGTACTCAGAAATCTGGTGTAAACCCAACAATGGATGAGAGCAGCCCGAAGTGTCTAGCCAAATTTGCTCAAGACAGAAATGAAGTATCATCATTGCTCGGCGATCCAAGTGATTCAAGCATGCGAGATACAAAGGACATTTTAGATACTCAAGTTAGCAGGAGGATTGAAGCAGAGAAGTTGCATTCAAGGATTTCCACTATTAATTTCGCTAGTGAAATTAAGGGAGCGACAAGCATTGTGCATGTGTCTTCTAGCTGTTTTGCTCTTATTCTATTAATGTTGCTGCTTTATTTTCTTATTTCTTATTGCTAGGATACAGTAAGTGTAGGATTCCCACCCAAGGATCATGTAATTAGGTGAAATTAAAATCAAAATCAAGCAAGAAATACTTACAATCTCCAATACTTAACGTTGAATCTTTGTGACCAAAATTGCCACTAAATTCTTACACAAATACAACACAAAGTGATTAGCAAACAATCTTCTAATGATGTGTATTTCTAACACCTTAAGATTGATATAATCTTGCTAGAGATAAGGAAGAAAATTTGAGCAATTTTATTTAAGGAAGAGAGAGCATGATTTGGTAATGGCTTGTCCTTCTTTGGAGAGATGATGTGTTTCATTCACTTTATCACATAAATCATGCACACAAAAAGCCTATGTATAAGTGTCCAATACCATAAGCTCTCTTGCATTTAATGTATACACTAATATCCTACTTAGGTGTAAGTGTTTCACATGCAATGAATTCAATAAATCTAATTTATTTAATTTGCTAATATTTTGATTTATAAGGGCCAAGTATTTAGTCAAACTAATATTAGCYAAGTAAATCAAAGTGCAAAGTTCAACTAACTCCAATTAGTTTCTTTTTTTCTCTCCTTAGTCCATGGGCCTATTGGACTTGGGTTTAAATGTAATATTTCAAACCTTTGTTTAATAGACTCAATCCATTTAACATGTGTAAGCCCAAAACCAATTAGTGATCCAATCCACTAAATTGACCCATGCAACTTTTAAACCCATATGTGAATAGTGTAGCTGAAAATACTATTTATAGATCACTATTCACTCTAGGTGAAAAAATGCTCTCGTAACTCCAGTGTCAATCCGTTATTGGTGTATCTTCGAAGTACGACCCATTAAACTTTCAGATATGTTGACCGTAAATCGTCACGTGGAGACCATCCATATTCCCGAACATAAAATGTCGAGCCCATGATTTATAAGGTATGGTTGGCTTCTAGCAAAGCACCAAACCCTCCAATTCTCTAAAAGTGCGCGTAAAGCCACATAACTTTTGTCAGGTGTAGTTCTATGTAATTCAATCCTATGTCAAATGTCACGTACGTGGTTAGGGATAGAATGTGTCTTCCTTAATAACGACGCACAATTTGGATCCTCGTTTTATGTGCGATTCTCATTTACGAGCCGTGATTGAAGACAATCCTCATCATGCTCTCAGATGCTGGCCAGCCTATGATATATCGTCGTCGAATCCAGTGTGACATCATCTCTATATACCCGGAGTGACATGTCCCATCTTGAAATTACACCCACTCTTAAATAGCTATCGTCGCACCTAACGATGAGCGTTTCTTTAACCCAGAAAGAGTTATTCATGCAAGTGTCCAAGCGAACCGATCTTTAAATGAGATGGCCGTGCAAGTCCAGGTCAAAGGACTACTTACACCTACCCTGAATGGACCTCCCATAGAAACTTAGGTAACATACCAATGAGATTCCGTATCGGGCCGTGTCTAGTGAATATATTATCGTATCTAAACGGCTAACAATGTTTCCCTATACACTTGCATAAATATTCGATACTTAAATGTGTGAGAATCATACTGTTATACTTCTATAACCAATACAAGTGTAATACTAGTCTATCCGTACTATAGATGTCCTATCTCGACAGTACTTCGACTAAGGACGTTTTAATGATGTAATAGTTTAGTGAATCGATTTTTGTCTCACAATCAAATCATTTATATCCACATTATATGGACATTTATCATAATGTAATCCAATTACAAATAAATGATAAAGACACACAATTTTCTTTATTATATAAATCCGAATATACCGTATATATTTATAATATAATGCTTTGGGGCACAAATCGTCTAACAGTAAGCTACTTATAGGAGAAAAGCTAGTAACAATAGTGAGTTCAATAATATGCTCTTGTTAGTATTTTATATCGATAAGAAATTATGTATTATTTATTAAAAATAACGAGTGAGTTATAGTTGCTTTGTTTCCAATTACCATCAAGTGCTATGAATATTTGATGGCATTAAGAGCACAGTTAATTGCAATGACAAATTATGAAACGAAATAAATTTTCTATTTTGACCCCTAAGTTATGGAAAGGAAACAAGCGAACCCACTGGTTTCGTAAGTATCAATAAAACCACTTATAATGTAATCTGCAACTAACACAAAATTTCTGCTATAAAGCCGAATATGCCCTCATTTTTGAAGAAATAATAGCTAAGTGAAATTTGGGTACACATTACCTTTGGTTGCAGAGTTAATCGAATTTTACCACACTTGTCCCATTTAATGCACCGAAACATTAACTTTTTAAGTGTAACTCATTGTTCTTTAACTACTTCACGAAGTCCATAAAATACTTTAAGCGTAACATTGTTACAAGTAGTAAGTGTAAAAGCCTTAAGTTGCTCTGAAATGTTAAGACTGGTCACCTTCCTTTTAACTCCTCCCTAACTCCCACTTGTTTCTCATGAATTTCTTGTCCAATAGCATGCTTAAAAGACTAGATGATTCTCTCATTTTTTCTACAATACAAGTCGTTTTCTCTTTTATTACCTTTCCAGGCACTTCAATATCATACTTTGAACTCTCTCTTTTTTCTTGGTTAGCTATATGAGCTACTTGGATCCGTTTGAGCGTGTAAAGAAGATATTATTTTCTAAATCCTGAACCATATTTTGTTAAGAGTATCACCTACAGTGTCATTACTATTTCCTTTTATCTTTTCCCTTTGCTTGATCTTTGCCATAATTTAGACCCAAATCCTCATAAAATGGGATTGTTTTGAGCCTAAAATTTATTATCTTCTGATGAGTATGCAAATAATTAAAATCACTAATTTAGACTTTAAAATATATATATATATATATATAATTAACAATTAAATTATTGTGGAAGTGTTTGGCTTAGTTAATATCTCATGTACAACTCAAAACATAGATACTAAAATAGAAGCATCCCACATTGGCTTCTCTTCCATCACAATCTTTTTTTTTTCTTCTTTTTAAAGAAGTCTACCCAAATCCATTACAATTTGGCTTAGTTAATATCTCATGTACAACTTAAAAGTTCTTTTAAATTCTCGATTTGAGAGTCAATATGTGGTTTGGCTTTTAGGCCACATTCAAGCAACTTTGTTTTTAATATGCTCTCAATGGCCTTACGTAGTCAACTCTTAAAATTGCCTTCAATGTATACCTTTCTTTATGATTAGATTGTATAAGAGCATAAACAAGCATGATATCTTCATCCTTACTCCAAAATCTTTTTTCCTAGTTTATACATTGTGATTTAATGAGACTATAAAAAAATATGAAGAATTTTAATATACCAAATGATGTAATCATCAATACAATTTTTGTTTCTAGTTTAATCTCTACTATAATATTCTATCATGATTAAGTTATCCAATTAGGGGTGGACATATGTCGGGATTATTAAATTAGACCCAATGTTAGGTATTTATAATAAGAACTGAAGTTACTTGACCTAATTAGGGTTATTGTTGCTAAATTGAAGGTTTCGGTTCGTGTTTTCCTTTGCTTTAGAGAAAGCAACAACAATAGAGGAGCAAATTATGAAAAATGGAGAGCAAGCATTGGAGACAACCTAAAAGAAGGATTTTGAGAGCAAAATTTGGTGAAAGCAAAGATGATAAGAACTCCTTATATAAATAAAAAAATGTTTCACTTGCAATAAGTCTTACTTTACTCCAATTTTTCCTCTTCTTATCGGTTTGGGTTTGATAAAAAAGCTAAAAAAGAAAATCGATAATGAGACGACAAACAACTTAAATAAGTTTCGTTATTGAATGTGACTTTTGCAGGAACCACTTTATTCATCACTTTGGGCGATCAATAAAGTGGTCCTTGTAAGTCACATTTTGTGATGAAATTAGTTTCTTCATAGAATATCACTTTCAATACCTACTTTATTGGTCGTCCAATGTAGGTGGGAACCATACTTTATTGCTCGTCCAATGTAGGTGGGAACCATGGTGAGAAACATGGTTCCCACCTACATTTGGCGATTGTTAAAATAGACATTCCACAACGAATCGTTGAATGTGGCTTGCAATGAACACTTTACTCGTTATTGAATATAGGTGAAAAATATTCTTCCCACCTACATTCAGCAACCAATAACATGGTTGCTGAAAGAAACATTTTGATACAAAATTAGGTAGAAAGAGAACCAATTTTCCAATCTAAATTTAAATCCTATTTTCCATCAAAATATGATAACTTATTTGACAAGTATACCTAATTATAAAGTCTTACAGATAATGACTAATTACATAAAGGTTAATCCATTTAATTATTTATTAAACCTAACATATAAGTCATGTGCACCTAATTGTCATATGGGCATATAATTCTAACATGATGATCAATCAAATACCCAACAAAGAGGAAGAAGATAGCGGTTGGCTTTTGTGGCCCTTTTTTTTTTTCTTTTTAACAAGGATCTTGTTGTTTCTTTATCCGGTAAAGCTTCAAAAAGGAACATAGCAATAACGTGTTTCCTCTCTTACATTGCCATTTGTATTTGTAAGAAAATCCCAAGTGAAAATCATAACAATAATCTTTCTTACTGATTAGCACTTAAAAGTGTATATTTATTAAGAGTTTAAATCATCATTTTTACACTTTAAGTGCTATTAATTTGAGTATTTTTATATCATTGAGCTTAAATGAAGAATTATCATCAATTTGTGATTAACGGTTATTTTGATATTATTTTTGTAAAATAAACATATCTTTTAATACAGAAGTCCGATTGATGTAATTCTTGTTCCTATAGATTCGTACCCCAATTCTCTACATAGTTGAAGAACACCTCAAAGCCCCAATCCAATTTTCAATGGACCAAAAGTGGGTTGCAATAGAAATGGACCGGATTCTAGAAGATCAGCTTGATATACTGGACTCTACGGATTGTATCTCACAAAATACATATCCAAATGATACGGTTCTAGATGCGTTGAAAAGATAAGAGATAGGGTTGCAACTTCATTGAAGACTATTTTACCAGATTCGGTGGCCAAGTTTGTCAAAAACAGCTCTAGAAGTTGGTGATGGAGTTGGTGGATTCAATCTGTCATAGCCGACTTTGCTGTACAATATGTCATAGAATATAGCTCCAAATGACTTGAAACCGGTGGCTAAAGCTGATTCAATTGGCTACAACTTTCATGTTAATGGTTTTGTCTAATTCGGTGTGTATGATTGTCAAAGACGTGTTGTATTTAGGTAAAATGGTTGGTGGCCTAACTTTGACTATGGCACCATTCATTGAATACCTCTTACTCACATGCCTATATAAGGCAAACCTTGGTTCATTGTTAAGGCATCCCAAAATGTGAGAGTTTTCTTACATTCCTCTCTTATTATTTCTCTCTAGAATTGATAAGAATGGTTTGTAAGATAGGCTAGAGTTAGGGCAAGGCTAGAGAAGAGCTTGATTATGTAGTTTTCTTATTTTTCCTTCTTTGATTCTTATGAGTGTGCTTTAATGTTTATATTTTGTTTATGAGAAAAACTCTTTGTTTATCATTAGATTTGTTTTAATCCAAAGATTATTTTCTTTAGGATCATATAAGTTCAATCACATTTTTTTTATTTGCAGCTTGTTAGATTATAATCGTTGTTGAAAATATCTATTTTATCAGTTGATCTTTTACTACAGTATTGTTGTACTAGAATAACTAGTATTGATATATTGTCGATCTTGGGTAGCTTGTAAAAATAGATCATTATTGTTCTTCATTGAAAAGAATTTCTCAAAACCAAATATGAAGCTTTTATCTTTGATCTTTAACATCATATTTTTCGATTGTTTGTTTGGAATGTGAAATATGCAATTGAGTAGTAAAATAGGAATCAAAGTTGGTAACATTAAAACGAAACAATCAAGTGAATCTCGAAGCTTTGTCATTATCATTATAGTCTATCATTTCAATTTATTTTATCAATCTTTTATCTTGTTTTTGTAATAACCTTTTATGTTAGTGATTGCCTCTCTGTGGATTTGATACCTAAAGCTACGCTACAACAACCTCTTAGTCGAAGGTTAATTTTGAGCGTGATCAAAATTTGGTTTCGTTACTGGGGAGGTAAAATTATCTAGTATAATCTATTTTTGTTTTTTATTTTACTTTGTATCATGTTATTTTATCTTATTATTTATTCCATTAATTATTAAAAATTTTGAAATTTTTTTTTTCACTGATAAGTACAACCTAAGTAGTTCTTGGATCTATTTGGGAAGTTCTGTCTAGGAGGTTGGATAGACGGAACGATTTTGACTGGGCCCTCCAACCCATCCTGGGAACTTATGTACAAATTAGTGATTGAAAAATAATAAAAAAAAAATCAGCGAGTGCTAAGGTATATGTATAGACTTAGAGACGAACGAGGTAGGTTTGTGAGGCCATTAGAACTAGAATTATCACCACACTTTGTAGCAGAATCAAATTTACCATCTAACTCATCTTCTAGCTTCAAAAAGAGTCAACACGAGGATACCCCTGTTAGGTCACTTAAGGATTATCTCCATCCTACCCGCATTGTCATACCATTACGTATCATATTTCCCTCTAATACACCACATTTGGATTTTAAACCTGCAATGATCCAACTTTTATCAACCTTTCATGGGCTTGATAATAAAAATCCATATGTCCATATTAGGGAATTCGAAGAGGTAGGTGCCACCTTTCATAGTCAACCTAATGCCATAGAGTCTGTTAGGTTGAAATTGTTCCATTTCTCCCTAAAAGACAAAGCAAAGAGTTGGCTATACTCTTTGAGACCAAGATCCATAGGTACATGGACAGAAATGACCTAAACATTCTTTACCAAATACTTTCTACACTATAAGACCAATAACCTTAAGAGACAAATCTCAACCTTCTCCCAAAAAGACAGTGAAACATTATACCAACTCTAGAAGAGATTCAAAAAGTTGTTAAATATGTGTCCCCACCATGGATACGAAAATTTACGTATAGTCAACTACTTCTATGAAGGACTCACACCTAAGGAGCACCAATTTATAGAAATGATGTGCAATAGAGAACTCCTACACAAGGACATAGATGAAGCCATAGATTAACTTAATGAGTTAGCTGAGAAGGCCCATACATGGACTGGACCAAGTGCTACTGATAGCACTAATAAGTCACAACCAACTGGAATCTATCATCTTAGGAAAGAAGATTGCCTTAAAGCCCAAGTAGAAGTTTTGACTAGGGAAATAGAGGCCTTGAAAACCAAAGATAGTAGACCCACCCATACGGTTACTAGGGTAGAAACTCAGGCTACATGTTTTATCTGTGAGGAAGTGGAACACTTAGCTCAGGATTGCACAACCTATGTTGAGATAAAGGAATGTATGAGGAACAGTGTTGTAATGTAGGGATGTATAAGAAACCTTAGACCCCATACTCAGAAACGTACAATCCAGGGTGGCAAAACCACCTAAATTTTAGTTAAAAATCTAATCAGCAACAATACCCACCACAACCTCAGGTTCCTAGACCATATCCTACATCTCAAACCTCGAGAAGTTTTCTAAAAGATACTTTGCATGCATTCATTGAGGCTCAAAGCAAGACCAACCAGAGATTTGAGTCTTTGATCACTCAAGTTATAGAAAAGCATAAAGAAATTAAAACTCAAATTTCCAAGTTGACTAGTGCTTTGACCATACACGAGCAAGGGAAGTTCCCATCCCAAGCTCAATCGAATCTCAATGTGCAAACCTCCAATCTCAATAGACAAGATCTTAGGGAGGTAAATTTCATAATCACTGTCATTGGTACGATTTTAGATAGAACTCCTAGAGATAGGAATGATCAGGATACCAGGACAAATGATTTCTCTAAGCATAATGACATAGTAGTAAATTTTGCTAAGGTGCCATTTACCCTAAGTCTAAAGCCTACCATTGAATTTAAAAATAATTTTAAAATTGTGTTATCTTTGAGAAATTGCAGGAGGAAAAGTCATCACAGCAGCCGACGTTTGAAAAATTTCATACTAGGAGCACAATACGTCAAAGCCTAGAACCTCATAGGCTCAAATTCAAGTCGCTGTTAAAGAACCATCATCACACTTTTCTTGATTCAGGTGATATCTTTGTTGGGAATAGTCAACGCCTTAAAATCCCCAATTCGGTCTGTCAGCCTTAACTTTTGAATTTTTTTATTTTGTTTTTGTTTTCTTTGTTTTGTTATTTGTTTTATTTGTTTTGTTTCAGGGTAGTATGATTCACCATCTCTTCTACTCCTCAAGCGACAACTTTAGGTGTATTCTACCCTCTTTATTTGTTGTCCTTTCCATTGTTTTAATTAGGTTGGGGGATGGTTGCACTTCATACACACTATTTATAAATATTATCTATTTTCTTTGGGTGTGTATGTGTTCCTGGTCAAATAGTGGATAACGGTACTCTATGACAATTTTTGTCGGTTTCTTCAGTTTCCTACAATAACTGAAACAAAAAAAAAAAAATCCTTTTTCAAAATGGATGTTGCAATTTCAAAGCTTCAAAAGCGTTTTCCTTCGTTTCCCATAAATTTTCTAATAAAAATTTACCATGTTAGATGGGATAGATTAACTATGCTTATGATCAAAGGCATGTCTGAGATGCACGATGGTTAATTAAAGCAAAGGTCCGAATTAGTGGTGAAATGCCTGATTTAAAATTTTCATTTTTACCAGGTTTAGGAAAAAGCCCTTACGCAAAAAAGCGTCGGGCGAAAATGTTACAAGTATATTATAAGTGTGCAAGATAGAATTGTAATCAGAGATGTCATTCTATAGGATTTGCTTCCATAAACAGAGAAGATAAGATTCAATTCATAAAGGATGGCATGAGTAAGGAGTCTTTAGAT
>JANLJB010001960.1:37818-59259 GCA_026212285.1 Bursera cuneata | reverse complement strand
AAACAGGAGGAAGGACTGCATAGTACCTCCTCAGCAGTGCTGGCAACTGAATCAAAACCAATGTATGCAAAGAAGACAGTAGCAGACCCAGCAAGCATTCCATTAACTCCAAAGGGGAAATATCTAACAGATTAACAATGAGAGATTGAGTAAACAAATCTAGAAAATCATCTAATCAAAGTAGATGCACAAGATGTTATGCACGTTACCCAGTAGGAAGTTCAAATCCAGTCCATCCAGTCTTGAATCCTAGATAACTACCAGCTACTATGACAAAAAGCATGGCACAAACATTGGCAGTGGTAACAATGCCTTGTGCAACAGTGCTCTGCATGGAAGTGTTTTTTTACGTCAAAGAAACCAACTATACCCAAAAACAATTGTTGGAAGAAAGAAACAAAAAACAGAACTAAAGAGGAACAAGAAGATACCTCCTTGATTCCCACACACAAGAGCCCAGCAACAATAAATACAAGAATTGCAGCACAAGGGTCAACTACAATATCAAGCCCAGGAATATGCTGACGAGCCAGAAAAGCGGGAAGGCTATGACCTCCAAAAAGCAATGCCTAGAAGCACAGTGATAACAAAATAAGTACAAAAAGATATAATATGGTTAATATCAAATTAAGGGAAAGCAAGAAGACAGGCCCAAGAACAACCTATGAAAGGAACTCCAAGATAAACAGAACCAAAATATACTAATAGATAATATGCAAGATATTGAAAGGCAAAGTTAACATAGTTTTGCTGTGAATGCATAAACAGTAAAGCATAACAAAATTTTTAAATAAAACCTCTACATCAATTTTCTTTTTAATAGTCAACTATGTTGAATCCAAAAGAGGGCCTAGTTGTATCATTACTTTAAGTCTTGTTTCATACCTTCATGCAAATGTTGTTACCTAAGTATTATTGAGCAACTTGGATGAATTACTAAGAGTCCATTTGAATTTAAAACAGATTTAATATCAATCGGAAACCTCAGTCACAACAAAAAAATTCCTAATTACCGAAATTGATGACTAGATGGAAAAGATGAACCTAGTTGACCTTACTGGACAACGAATGAGAATTAGACTATGCACAAAATTAAGAGATCAAAAACTCATATAACTCAATAAGAAAACAACAGAAAAAATAATTGAAAGCCAGAGAAAAGTCACCAACCAAATTTGGAGATATGCCACGAGCAACAGCAGCCCCACCAATTGTATACTCAAGTATTAGAGCCCAACCAGTCAACCACGCAATACTGAAAAATCATATTTTAGATTCACTAACATCAGGCATGTCAAATTTGACTTAAAAAAAATAATAAGTAATAATAGCAGATTTTTCCATTTTAGAAGAGAAAAAGAACTGCACTATATCGATAAGAAATACATATAGATGTCAATCATTCAATATTAAAGGCAACAGAAATTACCCTTCTCCAACACATATGTATGAATAGTGATAGGCACTCCCAGCAGAAGGGCACCGACTTGCAAGCTCTGCATAGCAAAAGGCTGAAAAGGCAGCAGCTATTCCAGCTATTAGAAAGGAAAGTGTGAGAGCAGGTCCTGCATGCTCTCTAGCCACTGTCCCAACAAGAATATATACACCAGCACCAATTGTTGAGCCAACACCTAATCAGAGTTTTCATACGAATTCAACAGTAAGCAATGGCTATAAAAGCATAAAGTAGGAGAAAACAAGTTACAACCCAAAAAAAGATAAATATATACATAATAAATTAAATTAGCAGAATCAACCACCTAGTTACCACAAAGCAATAAATTTCTCAACTTAACATAGATATCAAAGGCAGACTAAGATTTAAAACTGATAATTATAAGCTCAAAACTAGATTTAACATAAGCATATCACTTCAAAACAAAAACAAGAATCGTTAGGATCAACAACAATTACATGTGAAGCAGACTAAGTAAAGATTGCAGGCTGCATATATTACGACTTTAAACATCAGGTAAACTGCAAATTTTCTGATTTTTCCAAACTGCATCAACCATGCTGAAAATTCTAAAAAGAGAATGAATTAAAAAAAAAAAAATACAAAACAATAACTATCAAAGGAAAAAAAGCAGACAAATCAAGATTCCATACTTCTCTGTCAGAGAAAATGAATAGTAATCCAAATCCACAAAAAGAAGTCCAAAACCAAAAGAAAACACCAGAAAAACACAAAATTAAGATTGATTTTTTTTCCCCAAAAAGACTTCAATCAGAGAATAAACTGAATTACCAATTGCAATAAGGTGGAGAATACTCAAATTCTTAGCCAACTGATGATGTCCAGCAGCCTTGAGATGCACAGAATCCACCTGCTTCCTCCTCACCAAACCCCTAAATCCACCCCACAAACCACCACCACCGCTACCACCTCCATCCACTTGTGAATCACCAACAAACCCCATAAAGAAATGCAAAAACGAANNAATTATTTCCTTTTCCCCGTATATAAGTTATATAACAATCCTAAACTATATCTTAATCTTAAGCTATTTACAACGAAATTGCCTTCCAACCTGCCCGCATCCCCTATAAAAGAAACAGATTCGATCTCTCAGCACCCAGTCAGAGGAATAGCGGACAGATTTGGCAAGGACGACAACTAGAGGAATACCCTTTCCTTCCCTTTTTTTCCTCCTTANGCTAATAAATATTTCCTCGTCGGTTTCAACCGAGAAAAAGAAGAGAAAGGAGATATTGTCTCTGTCCTTGTCTGTCTTCGTAAAGAAAAAAGAAATGGGTTGCGTGGGAGTGGGAGGATAGTATGTTGTATGAAGTTATAGCGGGCGTGGGCGTTGTCCACATAAGCCAAGCCAAGTTGCGATGTTTGGACTTGGCCGGCCTTGGCTTTGCCTCAGGATTGGTGTTCTCTAGTCAGCACCGGAATCATCAGTGTAGTTGATTCCGGTGGGTCCTACTTCTATTACTTTAATTGTATTTGTGGGCCCTTTCCTCTTCTTTTGTTCTTTCAACAATTAGAAAAATTCCAGTCTACGTTTCGATTAGGTTTATAAATAATTAATTCTACACCAATATTTTTATAACCCAAATTTATATATAAATTATTAACTAATTATCACTGATAACAGCTATCTTTTTCTCTTTTCTTCATTCATATTAGACGTTTATCTTTTTATTCTTCTCTCATCTTTAAATTTTAAAAAAATCATTTCTCAAGTTCTCTAATTAAAAATTATGTTACCTAACATCTGTTAACCTCTATATTTCAATAAATTTACTATTTTATATTTATTAATATATATAAAAAAATGACTTNAATTTTAAAAGACAATATTAAATTAAATTATCAAATTACCTTAACACATATTAAAATTACTTTTTCATAGATAATATTAACATATATTGGTATTTATTTTAAGGATAATTTAATCATTTAACTTAATATTATCCTTGAAAAATTAGTTATTTTTTATGTGTTAATAAGAATAAAATGATAAATTTATTAAAATATAGGGATTAATAGATGTTAACTAACAGAATTTTTAACCAGAGGACTTAGAGAAAAAATTTGTTTCAAAACTTAAGAATGGGAGAAGAGAAAAATGGTAAATGTCTCATATAAATTAAAAAATGAGAAAAGGTAGGGATTGTGATAATTACTTATAAATTATTTTAAAAATTTTATTTAGTGAATTTTAAAATATCAAATAAATTTAATTTACTATTTTAAAAATGTTTAAAAAATAATCCTAAATAAATAATTATTTTTATTTTTATTTTAAGATTTCTTAAGCAAGTATCTATCAGACCCAATATTGTTAATAAAACAAATTTCAATACAATATAGGTCTTATCAGCTTTCTTTTCTGAATTATTATTATTATAATATCATATTGGTAGAGAATCTTGAATATTATAATTTAATGGGAAAATAATTGGATGATAGATTAAATTTGGAGCCCTAAGATTTTGCAGAGTTCATCACTTTATGGAGTGGCCTCGGGATTGTGAATCTTGTCTTTGGCAACATTATGTTCNAGGCCTTCCCCTCCGCTTCCCTCGGTCTCAATAATGGTGATGGACGGTGAGGCTGTGAGACTGATAATGTTCTTTATTCAAAAGGGTAAGTTGCATTCGTTCATAGTCAACATAGATTCCATTGATTTAATCTTAGGCATCATTATATGCAAAACGCCAACGTATAGCCCATTATTCATTAACGAAAATGACACCACCACATGCATTGCAAGTGGTAATACGCAATTGGAATTGGGGCAGAGTACAATAATTCTACGTTACAGTTGCATTAGACGAAATTACATTTTTATCCTCAAAGTTGAAACATAATACAAAAACCAGAAACACCCATTTCCCAACTCTACGATACAATTCAAGCACGCAAATGGAATAATCTATTTTGACAAATTATTATAAAGAGAAGGAGCAGCCATCTACACAAGCAAAAAATGGTTTTTTTTTTTTTTTGTTTATTATTGAATACGGTCCAGTCAAATGAAGCAACGTGTTGAAGTGATACAGACACGTAATTGGCTAGCTTTGAATTGAAAAGATTGTTATCTGATCTACGGGCAATATGTAAATAATACAAGAGAAAGCCCAAGCTTAACTTGATTATAAGGCTGACCCTCCCAATTAACGTCATCGTAAGTGATTGATAATATATATTCTTGTCATCTTATATCATTTCCAGAAATTTTATTTGCATTGATGACGTTGTATTTTGCATTATATGATATGACAATCAATGTATTTTGCATTATATGAGATGACAATCAATAATTGAATTCGGATGATCATACCAAATTCACATTTTGACTGTTGATCATGTTTAACGTTGTCATATTTTCGCTCTTCTCTACATGTTTGTGTTGTAAAACTAGCTACTACAAGGTTAGGGTTTTGGATCAAGAAGTATCTTCCGAAGATTTGTTGATCGAAAGGAGCTTCTTAATATTTTCTCAAACGATATAATATGATAGATGATTACATATGTAGATAATACTCTTAAATAAAGAAGAGTTGCACAAGTCAATCGCTCCCATTTATTGATTTTGTCCTCCAAACATAATTGAAGGTCGAAATTTGAAGTCAAAAGCAGCCCATTTTAAAAAAATATATATAAAAAAGGAAGGCCTTGTACATGAGAATTATTAAATAGCATGGTGGCTTTCCTGTTACTTGTTAGGCAACTTACAATTGAGAAGCTGCGGATGAAAATGGCTTGCCGGAGCACCAACACATAGGAATAGTATAATAGTAAATAGAATTAATTGGTTATACGTTTCTCAAATGTCATATACGAAGAGCCATTTCAAAGCTTCATCATTTTTTTCGGTAAGTGTCATAATTAATTCAACAAATCAGTGTATTGATCCACAAAATGGGTAATCAGAAGGGTAAATGTATGCGACATAATGATGAGTGAGATTATTTACATAAAGAAAATAAAATTGGAAAATTTACAAAAATGAACTTAAAATAAGGGTCCATTTCATGTAAGGACCCAAAATGATTTTTACAATTAAAAAAAAATGGACTCTAATAACTCAATTTCCTCATCTTGCTTCTGTCATATTCTACTTTACTTACTTCTCTCATGCTTGTTTGTACGCAAGCTAATTTATGTCGGGTCCAAAGGCTTTCGTCATAGCCAAAGTTCTTCAATAAAAATTTCACAGTTGTGCACAATTGATATCATAGCTATCATACTTGAAGAAACTTTTGTTGAACATTGAATATATACTTCTTCTCAATATAATCATTCGAAACATTGATTTAATTCTCTATACATAAGTGTGTTACATAATGATAGAATATCTGTATTTGATACTTAAAAACAAAAACAAAAATTAGGGTTTGGAAATTACGAAAATTAATTATATATATATTTTTATTATATCCATTTTTAACTTTCTAATTTAAGAAAAGGGATTTATTTAACCAATACAATTTAATAAATATTATATGCCTAATTTAATAAAAAAATATAATAAAAGTCATTATACAAAAATCTAATCTCACGAAAATTGTATTTGTATGCATAACTTTACTCCTAACTTAATTGTATATCTAAAATTATTCTCGCAAAAGCGGATTAGGTATTAAATATTAGTAACAAGTTTGAATCCTTCATAACTTGTTGAATTGAGAGCTCCTGTATTTAAATATGAGAACAAAAATTAGTACTCTACTAACAAAAAAAAAAAAAAGAAATAGCATATATCAACTTAAAGCTTTTGAAATCAAAGAAAGTTCCAGCTGGGATCTACAGTCTACGCTAGTTGGTGATGATATGCTGCAGAGTACTGATTTCCAGTAACATGGTTTGTCGTTGTCAATTATCAACTAAACCAAATTGAGCCAAAAAGCCTGGCAGCAAGCATGGCCACTGGCCACTGGCCACCCAAATCGGCAGCACGACTCTCAAAAAATATCTAATAATCGAAACGTGTGGGAAGAGAATTCTAATTCATAAAAGGACATCTCACCTAATTCATTATATGTCACGTGAAAAACGAGAAATTATGTGTTCTTTGATTTCAATTTAAGAAATAATATGAAGAAATACATGTTTTCCAAGCAGGTTTTTGTAATATCAGACAAGTTTTCTTTTTATAAAAAAAAAAAAAAAGAGTTATTTACATTTGCATTTGCATCACTATTTTAGTGGTTTAATAAAGTTGCTAGTTAAAGAAAAAAGACAAGTGTAATACGTTAGGCACCTTATAATTGAGATGTTGTGGTTGAAAGTTACATGTATGGGCAACAATACCTGATATTGCTGGATAGGATAATATTAAAATAGAATTGATGTTGATACCTATTTGAAATGTTACATTCTAAAAGCCATTTCAAAGCTTTATAATTTATCAATAAGTGTCACAAATAATAGAATAATCTATTATTGTAATTATATATGAGTGTAAAGAACTATTTAAATTATTCCTACCCATTCTTCTAATTATGATAACTATTCAAATTTTAAAACTTAGATTGCCCGTGGTGTTGGTTCAAGGAGCTAGCCAGACACAACAAATTAACCCTTTCTTTTTCTTCACATTCTGATGAATTTCGGCTGCTAAATTTTATATTTCTGATAATTAAGGTTTGTAAAGAACACAAAGTAACATTTGTAATGAATGGAATCAACACTCTGGCTGTAGACAGTAGTTGTAATATAAGCAAGGTTGCTTCTTGATAATATAATATATAGCTGATGAAATGAAATGCACAAGCATTTGATAAATATTAAAAATAAGATATATAAGATATATCGGTATTTTAATTTTTTTCAACTATTTGGTCCATTTAATAAGATAAAATCATGAATTTTATTTCAATATTTATTAAATTGTTGTCACTTTTCTCTCAAGAAATTTTCAGACATCATACTTACTAAAAATATAATTTAAATTAATTTTTATACTTATTCTTTGATATTTAATATAAGAAGGTTATTTTATTTATTCTCACTTTGTATTAATTTTATGTGATAATTAAAATCCCAATCATAACAAATACATTAATAAAATGTATCATAATTTGTATGAACTACAATTTATTTTGATTAATTGTTGTATTAGTATTATGCTCTTTAATTTAGATCAATCTAACAATTTATCAGAATTATTATTTTGTATATAACTATAAAATACTAAAACTAATGGTTTATGATTAATGATTTTATCTTTCTTTTATCCTAATTAGTCATTAGATTATGAATTGAATTCAAAGCTTGTCAATTGTTCTCTCTAAACTACAATGGTTTAGTCCAAGTGGCAAGATGCACTCAGGATTGAAGAGGTAAGGCCAATAGTGAGGTCTTGGGTTCGATTCTCTTTACAGATAGATAAGGTGACCCAGACACTTCGGTTTTAAAAAAAAAAAAATTACTCTCTCTAGTCTCCCTAATATTCTATAAAAAAAAATCATTAGCTATCAATTAGATAGTATTACACTTATAGCCAATTTGGAATTGGTTGTTACTCTAGAAATAAGCAGTTTTTGCTTTGCTAGAGAAATAAGAAAGTTTATAAAATAAGTTGAAGGTGTTTGGTAAACTTTTAAAAACTTCTTTAATATTTTTAAAAGCGAGATAAAAGTGTATAAAATTGTTGTTGCTTTGACTTTTATTATGTATAACTGACCAAAATAGATATATATATTATATCTTTAAAATTTATAATTATTAATATTTGAATCAATTCTTTTTTTTGGTTGAATTATTTCTAATAATTTCTGTACAAATAATTTATAATTTATATATACATAATGATATTTGTAATATTTTGAAAACTTAAGAACAATATATAAATTGTATAACCAATCGAAATATAAATTATTTTTTTAATTTAATTTAATGCTATAATTTTAAAAAAAAATTAATATTACAATTTCAAATAGACATGTGTCTATAAAATAAATAGAATTTATAAAAATATATTAAATAAATACATGTAAAAAAAATAATTTTATAATTAGAATATATATTTGTTAAATTCAATAAATTTTAATTGTGAAAATCATATTTTTTGTTGGTTGCAAACTATAATTTTGTGCTTTTAAATTTTGTTATCGGAATAATTTTATCGGAATAATTCTAACTTTTTATATCGTAGAAAGAGAAGCAATCCTCCAAAAGTAAGAAACCCTGTTTTTAAAACTTTTTATAAAACCAACTTATTTCTGTAGAAACTTATTTTCAAAACAGTTTTAAAAACATTTCCAAATACCTTATATTGCTTTTACTGTAAAAATAAGTAAAGCAGAAACAATCCCAAATAAACCTTAAATATAATTTCAAATTTCATTCCAAATGATTCAAAACAATGTTGTGACGGACCCAAAGTAGCATGATTATTGTTTAATTAGTCTAAATCTTACCAAAACGGAAAATCCACACTTGCTAGAGATTACTTAAAAGCAAAATTAAGATTAAAATTCAGTCAACCAATTCTATTGTGTAATCCTATCTATCTACCTTTTCTATTTATAAATAAAATAAATTTATTTAGTATTTTAAAATGAGTTTTATGATTGGTGCTATTTAAACAAAAAGTAAAAACACAAACAAAAAAAACCATTATTTAATAAAAAATTTATTATTAAAGTAATTATAGAGAAAAAAATACTTATACATCCAATTTTCTTTCCAGATTATTAATTTTTTTCTCAAGATAACATCTCCCTGAGATCATAATCCAAGCAGCTAATATCATTTCCATGTAGTTAGGATCAATGGCTTCTTTGATTTTGTACAAATTATGTCATAAGTTTTGGACAAGTAAATTAATACACTGTAAATAATTATAATTACTTTTCACATATACTATTGTACATTTTCATTAGCTTTATATCTCAGAAATTTAATTTTAATCATTAAATGATACATTTAATTCCATAAAATGTTGTACAGAATATATTCTGATGAAATAAATTATCCCCTCATAGCATGATTCAATTACGGAGTGGGTGTTCAAAATCCAATCAATTACAATTTCTAAATCATATTAAAAACTCTTTCGAAGTCCTACTAATATTTATAATAAAACAAAAATTATGAATCCCATGTGCCAAATAATTTTTTTAGCCTTTACTGTACAAAGTAATTTTCATAACAAAGAGAAACTGTTCCAGAGCAGACAACCAGTGAAAAACAAATTTAAAACGCCAAGATGACAATGAATGTATATTACAACACATGATACAAGCCTCAGTTTGTAGCCATCAAACATCTGTTATTGATTCAACATACAACAGAAAACATTTTAATGTTGATGCACAAATGAGGCAATACCTTTTCACTATTCTTCCCCCTCTTCTTTCCCTTGCTCTTCTTTGCCGCCACAATTTTTTCCACTTCAGGCAATAATTCGATGGCATTAGAGAAACCATAGTACTGTTTGCTCTAGTATCAGCCTTCTCCCCTAGGACTCCCGGCCGCTTCGCCACCATCAAGCGGCGCCCACAAGCTTCGACTTCTTTCCCCTCCGTTTTCCCAAGTTTGTTGCCTCACGCTCCTATCATTTGTATCATCACCATCGGAATAATGTGCCCACACGCTTTGAGGTTTCCCCCATCCACTGAATTCATCTTCACATCCAGCAACTGTCTTTAGTATCTCGGACTGCAACAAATAACAGTTGTCTTTGAGAATCTGGAAACCATCTGAGCGCATAACAGCTGCATTGAACAGAGAATATTAGAGAATGGGGAAATAATAAGTTAAAGTGGCAAGAATAAATATCTAACAGAAATAATGAAAACCTTAGGCTCCACTCATGATTCCCAGGTTTTCATATCGTCAGGATCTCCTGAAGATCAAAACACTTCATAAACAGAATGCTCTGCAGTAGTTTAATCATGACAACTTTAATTTCACTCATGCCATATTAGAAGCTTATTACATTGAAATGGCTATATTAATATTTATGGCCTCCCACTTCATATAAAAACCATTTGATAATGCCAAAGCAACCTTTATCAGTATCTGAGTTTGATATTTATTTTCCTGGGTTTCAAGTTCCAGATTGGGGGTATATAGGGAATGACGAGTACAGAGACGTAACAAATTTATTGGTTTATAAGGTCACAATGGAGCGTAATCACTTCCTTGAAAATCTTTCGTCCAAGTAAATATGCAACTACCATTAGATGAAAAGAATAAACAGAAATAATATATGATACCACTTGTATATAGACATTTTCATTCTCCCAGAGAATGAACATATTCACTTGTAGTAAAGAAAACACTTCCTTTACTCTTCCAAATTAGAGGGATAAACAAGAAAATGTGACAGTAAATATAAATCAATGCATATATCTTTTCATTCTTTGACTCTTGTGATCTATTCTTAGCAATCAGCTCTAAACTCTAACCAGAAAAATATCCCTCCTTGATGAAACCTTCACAACCATGTATCTATTCCACACCAAGTCACCGAGGACAGTCTCCTCGGTTTTCTCAGGCCCTAACTTAAATTTCTTGGTACATAAGAAGAAATCACTCACTGGATTTTTGGTATCATTTTTCAAGACCGTTTTGAAGAAAAAATTTTAATTTGATAATTTTAAAATCCAAAATCGCATTCAGTACTTTTCTGAAAAAAAATTCTCTAGTATGAGTATTTGTAAACTGCAAAAACAGTAAAACTATGAATAGTAGAAGACTCTACGAAAAATAAAAAAACATTAGTGTTAAAAATGATTCTGAAAAGTCAAATGATAGGTTGTTGGGGCTTCCTCAATTTAATCCCATAAAATGAAAGTTTTGCTAATGGATCAGGAAATAGATTGAAGGCCGTCGGAGATCAATGACTTTCTAAATTCATATCAAGGTGTCCCACAGGCAATTTTGGAGTTTTTGGGGATACCATGCTAATTCCTTTCTCTTCACTTTGATGGTTAAAATACTGACTAGATTGGTGGATAATGCAATAAGCACTAAGCTAATTTAAGGAATTTCAATTGGTAGGGAGAAAGCACCGTATCAAACTAGCAATTTGCAGTTGATACTATATTCCAATGCAGGCCTCAAGTGCCCCATAGCCTAATTGTGGGCTTAGGTTCATATGAAAGTAAAGCAATTGCCTTAGCTAGAAACACCAATTCAGCAATGGGAGTTGGCCTCCTATATTTGTAGTTATCTGTATGTGGGAGTCCAAAATCTCCTTTGGAACCCATTACAGAAAGATCACAAAAGACACAAAAGTTTATTACAGAGCCTTCTTAGTGCATGAGGATAGACTCAGTATAATCCAATTAGTCTCAATCTAGTTAGTCTCAATCTAGAATATCATTTTATTTCATATCACTTTTAAGAATTCGTCAGAAGGTAGCTAGAAGGATTGATATATTGATGATTTAATTTCCATGGAAAGGCTACAAAATAAGGCAATAGCTTTCAGTCGGTGAAGTGAGAGTTGGTGCAAGATCTTGGGGAAAAGGAGATCTTGGAATCGGAAGTGTGGGAAGCAAACTGGGATATATTAGGAAAGTAGAATTTGGAGATCCCTTTTAAAATAAACTCTTTACAGCATTTTGTAAACAAGAGTAGATATGGTCTCTGAAACAGTGACTGGGATTCAAAGATAGTGATCAATGGTTCTAATCAAAGCCACTGGAAAGCTATTTTCTAAAGCTATCCTTCTTTTCTACTTATACAAAGTTGGAGGTGGGAAATGGAGAAAGAGTTCTGTTTCAGAGGTCATATTCCTTGGAGAAACTTCTTGATTGAATTGATTGATAATTATAAAATTGTCTTCTGATAATAACATCTCCATCAAGTGTCTAGGTCAAGCTTTTGGTCCCTTGGAATGAAATTGGAACTTCAGTTTTATGATGAACATGAACAAGAGGAAATCCAAGAGGCAATGAATGAGTTGAGAGACAATGAAAGAGAAAAAAGACTTGATTGTTTGGGCAACTTTTCTTGTCTGTAACCAAAGAGAAATCACAAGCTATAGGAAGAAAAAAGATGTAGAACATCCAAATAAAAAGTACAGCTCCCACTTGTATTTGATCAAGAGAGGCTTCCAGTCTCCCATGCAAGTTTGGTGCTTTATATGGGGTGGTTTTTCTAAGGGGGAAATAAAATAGTTTGCAAATAGTTGATGGCACACAATAATACTTTGCGCTTCACATGCCAGAACGTATAAATTGTTAATATAATGAAAAAGAAATCCTGAAAATGAATAACCAAACTGAAACACATACCATTGAGGTTTTCAGCAGCAAATTTTAGGCAAAGAGCTTTCAGCTTAGTAGCAGAATAACAATCAGCCAGGGCTAGGAGATGGGAAACTGAATTTACAGATATAGCCTTGCAGAGCACAGACTCACACATAAGTCTAAGCCTAGGCAAGGCAAATTTTTCGGCTGCAACTAACAATTTTGCTTCCAATGTATCGGTTACAGCTGCCACGCCAGATGCACTTGATACTGAGGACTCTCCATCCTCCATAAGAGTATCTTTGTATATAAAGTGCAACAAAGCCTGCCAAATACACATACAGCATTTAACTAGCGAAATAAAGACAGATAACTCAATTGCACACTTTAAAGCTAAGAAAGTCATCTTACTACCTTAAAAACCTTCGGTTCCATATCCTTAATAATTATTACGGGATTATCTTCCTCCATTGCATCAGAAAATTCACTTTCGAATGCAGGAGACCGAGCAGCCAACACCAACTTGTGAGCATGAAACTTCTCCCCCCCAACTTTAAAAGTAACATCCGAAGCTTCCTCATTCTCCAACAACATACCAAAATGATCCCCAATATCAGACTCAGGAACCTGTATAGAATGCAATCTGGAGCAATCTATAGCCGAAACCACGACACCAACTGTACAATTAATTTTCAAACAATCATCCTTAAGAAAATCCGAGGATTCGAGCATTGCCCGTCTAAAGAAACGCTTGTAGCCCCTGGAACACAAAAACAATCAACAATTTAACCTCAAAACCTACAACATATCCAAACCATTCCATAAACCAACACCAAATTCACAAATTCTACTATAAAAAATCTCTAATTTCAACAAGAAAATTCTACTAAAAAATTCTCTAAATTGAACAAGAAGAATACAAGCAACAGGGCACGTAGAAGAGGGAAAAAAAACAAACCACATGCTGCCGCGATACTTGAGCGTGTAGGGCCCACTCTCCAAGGAGCGATCGAAATGGGAATGCACTTTATGTTTACCTTTACCGCTCTGATCAACGAGGGTAAGCTCAAAGAGGGCTCTGACGTCGGTACCTTCGCTGGCAAGGGCGATGAAAACGGAGACGTAGGTGGAATTGTCTTCGAGGTTTTTGCCATCTGGGTAGAAGTAGATGGCCCACTGGTAGCCGCCGACGGTGAAGTTGTCGCTGGCGATGTGCTTGCCGATGCCGATTCCCTTGGAAAGAGAGTAGCCTTGGATAGTGAACTGGTGGGAGCCGTTGATGGTCTGGGTCAGCGAGAGGGAGGAGGTGGGGGAGGAGAGCGGAGTGGTGGTGGGAGAAGGAGAACGAGAGCCATGGTGGTACATTCTCGTCGTGGGTTGGAGCGGAGCCTGAAGGAGAACACGGACACCGTGGACGTGGACTTTTGAAGCTGTGTTGGGTTGGGCTGGGCCTGAAACTATGTGGGTCCCGACCCGGGTTTATAGCCCATGTTCCGGGTTGAGTCTTTTTCAATATTAAATTTTGGATATCTTAAAAATATATACACAACTTTTGAAAAAAATACAAAGTTTCCAAATAATTTAGATGCGATGACTACTTCTCAACATATTAATAACTCAATACCTCTTTTCTTTTCTTCTTTTTTTTTTTTTTTTTTTTTTTTTTTTTAAAANTTCTTTTTTTTTTTTTTTTTTTTTTTTTTTTGTCAAACCTAAACTTTACAACTCTACAAGGTGAGAGGAAGGAGCTATGCTGCGTCTATATGAAAATCCATTAAAATGGTTGTAAGACTAGCTATTATGTAAGGTAAGAATATTAACTTAACGCAATATCATAAATATATTTATGTATTCCATTTTTGGCGTCCTAAATAATATGAAATTAAATTTATATAAATAATTAGTTTTGTAATTTGTCCCTAGCAGAAGAGAGTAGAGTTGTTCTATAGTTTATTATAGTATTGTATAATATCTAAGTGAAAGCATACAAATGGAGAGTTGACAGGCAAGTACCAAATTTAACCGGCACAAGAATGGTTATGATTTTATAAAATGGAAGCCATTTGACGTATTATCAAACTCTTTAAAAAGAAAACCAGAGCTTTCAATAATCAGAAAACATGGGGCAACAAACAGCACTATGAATCCTAGTTCTGATTCTGTTTCGGTATAAACTGTACAAGTGCAAATTCCAAATTTTCCAGAAGTTTCAACACTTCACCTACACATCAAGAATAAATAAATTACATGGGCTTGATCTCGTAAAAAGGTGTGGCCACTGCAGTAAATCAGTAGTATCTGTTACATGGTTAGCTAATTTTCAAGAAATTGTCATCCGGCTAAAAGTTGTCACTAGAAGTGCTACAATCTAAAGTTACTCCTAAATCTGAAACAAATTTCCTACATCTATTCACTACTTCCAGCAAAGAGGCTTGAATGGCATAAATGGTCTATTTCCTTCAAAACCAACTAAACAAACTAAACCTACTGCTGCTCCCCATGACAGTCTCATCTGAAGAATCTGATTCACTTCCCAACGATTCATCTGAACTATCAGCTGGGAGGAGTTTAATTCGGTCAGCATGATCAATGATCCAATCAGTGAAATCTGGAGATGCTGTTAGATTTGCGACGGCTTGTCGGGTTGATTCCCGGGTGAAATCGTCCCACTCTTGCTTTGAAAAACTCCTTCGTTCATCTACATCATGGAAGGTTGAATAGTAAACCTTCTGATCGTTTCTCCTTGCACCAGCATATGGCGAAATCACACCTGTGACCACCAGAGAAAAATTAAAAATAAAAGAATCAGGCATTGTGATTATGGCTCAAAAGTAGATATTAGTCTCCAAGAACATGCAAAATGAGACAAATAATTTGAAGGAAATGCCTATGCAATATATAGGTGCTACTTCCTACCCTATTGCACAAATAAACAAGTCAGAAAATTTTCCAAGGATATCACCTAGACTTAATAAAAAGTATTCAAAATAAATAGCTTCCAGAAAAGGAGGAACCTAGCAAATGGAAAAGGAGGGAATCTCAGAAAATTGCTCCTGTAATGAAACAGTACCTATTTTACCAAATCTTTTATCTTTACTTTTCACCCAAAATATTTTTGTAAAGAAAATTAAGAGACCCCTTGCAGTCAATTATATGAGGAACTTCAAAAAGGCCCTCAACAGAACTTACCATGATTGTGTCAGCAAGTACACAGGTTTTCTTGGGAAAGACAGTTGGATCAGGTTATAAGTACAGATGTTTCACCACATATTGAGGCAATTGTTTGTTAAAAGGAAAAACAAAAAGATCCCTTTAGCTTTCAGGGTGAACAAGAAAACCTCAAATGCTTTCAGTAATAAGCAGAAGGAGGTCAAGTATCAGTCAACAAAATTCATAAAACCCAAAAAATTAAAAACAAAAAAACAAAAAAAAAAACCAATTAATTTGAAAAAAATACCTTTAACTGGAGAGTTAGACCACGAAGGTGAACTCTTAGGACTCGGGCTATTCCATAACTTCCTTCTGGAGCCAACTATAGGTGGTCTGCTAAGAAACTCAGCATGACCATGCTTTCTAGCGGTCTCTCTAGATCGATGCCACCCACTCCCAAGCCACTTTGGAGAAGTGACAAGAAAGCAGACAATGCAGCAGGAAACCAATGCCCCAAATGCTAAAGGCGTATCAAGGGTGCTCTGAAAAAAAATACACAGAAAGAAAACATAAGATAATACAACACGTGACATTGTAAAATCTGAACCAGCAGATGGTGTGTTTCAGTGTATAATAGAAATATGGCAATTCCTATAACCATATCTTAAGCAAAATGTGGTCTAAGGTTTAATGCTCAAATGTCCATTAAAACAATCCCAAAGTCATAGAACACAAATCCAAGGCCAAGTATTAATGGCCATGTTCTTCCATCCCGTTTTGGGGTAGGTTAAACAGAAAGCCAACCTAACTAAAAAAGCTTACAAAGCTATTTATCACAAACTTATGTTTCTTGGTGCTTGAATGAGGATGAACTAAGAGAGTGTCTCCAGCCACATTGATATAAATCAATCTCCAAACTTTGAAATGGTGACAATCCCCCAATAATATGTTTGTGGTTGCTCAGCCTAAGTTGGCTTTCTTGAAGGCAACCCATTCCTGAAAACTTAAACTTCATTTGACACTTGGGAAGGGGGTTAGAATAGAGACATAAGGCTTTTGTGCAAGATAAATAAGCGAGGCAAGACAAAGATGTGTCTGAAGTTGCTTGACAAGGAGTGAGGCAGCAATTCAAGGTTACGATTTTGTTCAATTGTTCTGGGAAAGAGGATAGAGAGATCACTTTGACATGGGACCATTAATAAACCATTCATCCACTTCTAGCTCCCACTTTTTATTGACTTTTCACTTTTATTAACCAATTAAATTAAAACTGATGGATAAATATTATAAAAACTGCATAATCTTCTATATGACATCAAACCTGAGTTGGCTTGGGTTTTCAGCAAATCATCACCAAATTGACGACAACATAATTCAACCCAGGCCCAGCTCCAACTATACGAAGCTGCAAAGCTAGCCCCAGCTTGCTATGGGGCCAGATCATGCTCAATCCCAATTTAAAGCACTAAATAATAATAACGTAATTATCTAAGAAATAACTGATTTTGTAAATAAGAATTCACCAAAAGAATTTAAATGTACTGGTAACTGTCACGGGTGTCTGCTAAACATGGTTCTCGATATTTGTAAAAGTCCATGTAAGCAGAATAAGACATATAAATTTTCCTAGTTCAACATTATAACCAAAATTAATACAATAGAATACCTGGAAAATAGAGGTAGTTGCAATAATGCGCATTGCCCATTTAACAAATTGAGCTACACCACCATCAACAGTTCCATCTTTTGAAATCACAAATTTCTTCACCATCCAATACCCTAAAGCAGCTCCTGCTAGGACAATTCCTACCAGTAGAAATATTGAGACCTGCAAGCAAAGAAAAGGTGCAGTAGTTAATTAATTGGATTGCTTGACAGTATCAAACAAAAAATAAAAATAGATACACAAACGTCGACAAGTATATGACTAGAGAAAAAGCAGTTAATTCAATTTAAACTACAAAAAGAAATAAAATTCCCCAAGCTTCTTAAAGTTTCAGGAAATTCCTGTCTGAAGCATTTCTTGAGATAAAAAGAAAGAATAACATAGCAAATCAAAATAGAGAATGGGACATAAGCAAGTAAACAAGAACTGAAAAAAACCAGTTTGCGATGTAGTAAGGAAATATTTAAAAACAAGGACTTACCGGATTGTGCATCTCTTCACTCAGCCCAAAATTGACAAGAATCGAGTTCACTAACATTGAGAATTGATGTAAGAGGAAAGATCCAGCACCAAGCTGAAATCAGAGTTGATAATGAGATTCATATGCATTAAAAGTTTAATAAAACATGAGGCAAAATCACAAGAACAACTCACCACTGATCCATATATTGTAAGATAGAAGATATTCTTCCTTCCAGTTGGCAACAATTTCATTCCCTACATCAGAAGAAATTTTTTTTTTTAAGTAAATAAATAATGAGAACAAGCTAAGAGGGAAGATATATATTATATAATCCAGGGAACTACGAGAAAAAGAAGTATACTAGATATAAGTATGATAGATAAGTTAAACAATGAAAAATTTCTGAAGTGAGGGGGTAGCTAGGACTTGGCTTCTCTTAGTTAAAACTCCAATATACTTTCAGACCATACATAACATCGTTTTCAGTAACTCTTTCTATTGATCAAACATGATAGATTTGACAAGAAGGTAAGTAAGGACTTTAAGTACCTGAAAAAGAAGAATTAATATGACAAGAAAAACTCCAATAGCCATTGAACTGCTGTAGTAGAAAGGAACCCAACTGCTGACAATTGGTGCCAACAACAGCAAAACAAATCCAGATGCTAGACAAAGGAGACGCCATCTTTGAAAATCTGGACAAACAGAAAAGGAAAGTGACTACATTTAAGGAACTAAATATTAATAACTTTGCAGGAATTTAAAAACAATAACCAGAGCAATGAGAACGGATACTGCCACACCTTCTTCAACAGCAACTGAAACAGAACCAGATATTCCACCAACAAACTTCACATCAATATATTTTTCCTCATACGGGGACATGACAGAGCTCCAAATTCCACCTTTTTGAATATATTTCCACTCGTCGTTTTCACACTGACATAGTCCAAGGGAAGCATTCCTGCAAAAACTTAGTCAGTCAGACAGAACATTCCATGCCAATTACTGAATATGTACATTTCCCCAAATGTTCACGAGAGACAGAGAGAAAGAGCAAAGAAGAATCATTCATTTAAAATATATCACTTACCGGTGATAGCAAATCTGAATTTTACTATGAAATCTCTCTGGGATTACTACAGAAGGAGCCAACGTGACCCGAAAGGAACTCGCATAACTCCCAAGTTTCAACCTTGAGCGACCAGAAACTTGAACTCTTTCACAAGATATAACATCTTTGGCTCCAAGAGCTGTTGATAGCTTAGAGAGGGGATATGGGGTGACATCTATTGCAGGCTTCTCTATGTCAATAACTGCAACAAAAGTATAAATGCCCAGGATTATTTCCCCAAAAAAAAAAATATGTCATGACAAAAAGAAACTCGTTTAAGTGGAAGAGCTATATAAACACATGTTATATGTCAGACTACAAGATTAAACCTACCTTCTACATATATATTTGGTAGTAAATTAAACTCTTAACATTAATAGAATTACACCTGTTAAGAGTACTGCTAGTTATTACTATTCAATCATGTATGTAATTTATACATGCATAGAAAAACAATTATCTGCAATCAAACAGAAAGTTATACGATTAGCAGACACAAAATTGTGAAGTAAACAAATCCATGCATTTACGTTTTAAGATCCAAAAAGCAGTAGAAAGTAACAATCATTTATTTAAACTTCCTTTTCGTCCCCTCATTCTATTAAAAATCCCAGCATACATAAAATTCACAAAACACAACACATGGAAAACAAGCTAAACCCTAACTAAAGCGACGACCATAATTTGAAGAATATTTCCCTTTGTCAAATTTTTTCGGTAACCAATCAACGTGAACCATAATAAGTCAAAAACGACTGTAAAAAGACAAGTAATGACTGTAAGAGACAAGAGACGGACCTTTGAAAGGCGCAACGTGGTTGGCACTCGAAAGGATCAAGAACAATAATGACAATAAGCGAGAAAGAGAAGAAGAATTAGAAGAGAAGGCACCTGCAAGCATCATCAGTCCGTCTCTCTGCCCTTCTCCCTCTATGTGTTTGTTTAAAAAAAAAAGGAAAGGGCAAAAAGAGAAAGAAGAGAAAGATGAGAAAGGCATGGCGCTTGTTATTCTTTAACGGGACGCATTCGTGTGTCTTAGCCGCGTCGCGTCGAGGTTAAGCCCAGTTATTATTCTAATATTCTTTACTGCACGTAATACGCATGCCTAATGATGGGCCATTTCTACGAACGAAACGCTCTAAATATTAATGGGCCGTGTGCATTAAACAGTGTTTTGCTACATTGGACTGGATTGCCAACTGCGGCCCAGAAGAATTGGATAGCCTAGCATGGCCCACAGACCAATCATTTTTTAAACAAAAATTAACCTTTAAGAAATATGTGAAAATAACCAATGAGACTTTTTTAAGTTTTAAGCGAAAAATAAAATTTCTTTAAATTTCTAACCAAAGTCATGGTCTTATGACAAATATACTTCTTAAGATAAAGTTATTAGACTAAACACATTAATAGAAAATTTTCGTTATAGATGTCAATCAAACAAGTATTGATCATCAAAGGAAAAATAAATTACAGATTAACCTTATCTTCATCTAATATCTTTGTAAGAATGGGATTAGTGGTTTTAACACATGAATTGATTAAAAGAAAAAATATATTAACCATTCATATATATTAAAGATTGATGTGTCAATACATTCTTGAAAATCAAACTCATAACAATAAAGAATCCTAATTCTCATTAAAGATGCCGATTCTAATTTGTCAATTTGTTGACAACACTTATACGAAAGAGTATTATTGTCTTAATGTTGAAAAAAAAAAAATATATATATATATACATACATGTGTGTGTAATTTTACAATAAGTTAAAAAAATCATTTAACTTAGTTATAATAATAATGAACCCTTGAATATTTGAAACAATTATAGAAATAACTAAAACTAAGAGATTATTTAAATAATGATCACGTAAGTGACATTGACAATAAATTAAAATGTATCAAGTGTTAAAGTTAAATAGACACACATATATTAGACTGACGAGCATTAGAGATTAATTTGGTAAAACCTAAAGGGACTGCTTGTGGTCCATGATAGAATTTGAATTCTCCATAATAATGAAGTTTTTTATCAATATTACCACCAGATTATAACTCGATTTACATATATTATGTAAAAAAAATACTAACTCTATACTATATTACTTTATTATTTATTTACTATTTAAAATAATGGTCAATTATTTGTTTATTTATTTGTANTTACTTTATTATTTATTGAATTAATTATCAATTGTTTAAATAGATAATTTTATTTAATTATTTATATAATTACCTATTTGCATAAATAATTATTTAAATAGATAATATTTAGGTTATTTATATAATTATTTATTATTATTATTTAATTGATTAACTTTTTACATAATTAATTAATTAAGTATTTAATTAATACTTAACGGGACGCATTCGTGTGTC